>VWYO01016084.1:19207-26707 GCA_013400275.1 Rhadina sibilatrix | reverse complement strand
CAGCTCCTGTCCTGCAGCACAGGCAGGGCACAAGGAGCTCCTGCCGAAGAAAACCTCACCTGGATGGAAGTAAATGTTAAATCCTATTTTTCCCCCCATTTTTTTTGGGGCATATTCTCCTGTTTAATTCAGGTATTTGAGCGGCTGGCCATGGCCATGTCTGGTTTGCTCTGAGGAGATGGGAAAGAGATTTTGTGTGGAAGGGTGGAGATGAATACACAGGGGATCTCAGGGTGGAAAGGACATGGAGTCATCCTAAGGAATTCAGTGGACACGGATTTATCAGATGTCTGCACATGGATTTATCAGANATCTCAGGGTGGAAAGGACATGGAATCATCCCGAAGAATTGAGTCAGATGTCTGCCTGCAAAATGCAAAGCCTTTTGGGAGGCTCAAAGAAATCAAGGTTGAATCTTGAGGACACCTTCTACTAAACCAGGCTGCTCAAGTCCAGGATGTGCAGACAGAGCTTATTTTGTATCCTGAGGTTTCCCAGATGTTGCCTGACACTCCAAGAGATGGGAATAAAGGGAAATAAAGCAAAGCTACACATCTGTACCCAGTCTGAGTGATGGAATTTGGTCACATTTGCTGCACCCCAGTGACCTGCCTGATTTCCCCACCTACAAAATGAAATCACGCTATAGAGGGAAAGAAAGTAGAAATCCAAGATTTTAAAGGAGTGAGGAACAGATCTTCTCCATTTTGACTGGGAAAAGGTTCTTTCCTTCTCATGAACTGCCACAGCTTTTGACCAGTATCAGAGAGACCTCAACACTGGGGATGATGCCAAAATGGCAGCGGAGACACAAAGGGTTCTGAGGATCCATGGAAGGTTATTCCCAGGACTGGCTGCTTCCCTAAGATCCAAACAACACCTCCACAACTGGAATCTGCTGCAGGAGATCCAAACATCTCCCCAACTGGGATCTGCTGCAGGAGATCCAAACATCTCCACAACTGGGATCTGCTGCAGGAGAAGATCCAAGCAACATCTCCACAACTGAGACCTGCTGCAGGAGAAGATCCAAGCAACACCTCCACAACTGGGATCTGCTGCAGGAGAAGACAAGAGCAGCCTGTGATTCCTCCAAACCAACTGCGCACACCGAGCGAGGGAAGGGCAAGAGGAAAAAAAGTTTGAGTGATGCCTTTGCCTTGTGAATAATGAACAGTTCAAGGAGGTCAACCCATTACAACTGAAAGCGTTTAATTATTAATTATGCACAATCTATGAGCAAAAGGACAAGTTCAGAATGTTTAATGTGTGGTAACTCCGACTGGACCCTCTCTTGGCATTTTGTTATTAGCACTTGTCAGCAAGGTGCTCAGGCAGAAAGACAAAAGCACAGCGGCAGAAAACCCGAGCTGGAGGAGGAGGGAGGGCTTTAAACTTCAAACACTGCTCCTAATATTTAATTTATAGAGTGCCAGGGCTCTGGTATAAACCTTATTGACTCCCCTGGAGTCAGGGGAAGCCACATTATCTAAATGAAGACCTGACAATGAGCACACTGAACAATCCCTCCCAAATCCCTCTCTTTTGAAGGCAGCAATAACATTAGGGTCTGGATCTTCCCCTTTTTTTTTTTTCCCCTCACAGGTCTGAACAAAGGAAGAAAGAACCACCTAAGAGCACGTCCAGAAGCCAACCCTTTGGAACCTTTGCAATATGAGCTTGAATTACAGATCCCAGCATTACCCTCACTTACTCCTCCAAATGATTATTTGGAACTTCTCCTGCTCTGTTTGCTCTCCCTCAGCAGGGCAGCGGCAGAGATGCGACTGAGGCTCAGGAAATAAATAATGTCCAGCAAATCCACAACTAAACATGGATAAAGGCCCCTTCCTCCTTTTCCTGTGCAGTTTGCAGGTTTACATGGATAACCTCAAGAAGAAAATTCAACAGATACAGTTTGGAGCTGCTTATTTTTTTTTTTGGAAACACTCTTATGTCAATGAAATTTGGGAGTCATTCCTGACTGGCAACAGACACCAAAACCCCTCAGGATTTCCACACCTTCAGGGGTCTTACCTAACACACAATTTTTTGAGAGTGAAACGTTTTCTCAAGACGTATTTAAATGTCTGAGATTTACCACATCCTTCTGAAGGAGAAACCCCACAGCCTCCCTAAGTGGAAAACCAGCAAACACAGCTTTCCCTAAGCATCCAAGGAACACCTCCATGACTGGGATCTGCTGCAGGAGGAGACAAGCTGAATCCTCTCTGACTTCTCCAAACCACACTGAGCGAGTGAATAGGGAAAAAAAGTTTGAGTGATGCCATCAGGGTGGTGATGGAAAACTTGGGATCAAATCCATGCTCCTTGGGGCCAGCCCCACGGATGGGATGATGGACAAGTGTCACCAGCACGTCCTACAAGCACCTGGTGGCAACAGAGGCTGCAATTCCCAGTGGATGCCCCCAAACCAAACCAGTTTTATTCCTGCTGCTCTGGGAAGGGTTAAATTTTCCCGTTCTTTCCCCTCAGCTCTGTTTGTGCAGAAGGAGCTGCCATGGTCCTGTGGCTCCAGGGCCACAGGAGGGAAGTTACCAGAACCCAGCAAACCAAACCTCAGCTCCTCTCTGCTCCGGGCTCCCCCGGCGCTCCCTGCCTGCGGAATGAGCGGCTCCTCTGGGCACAAACTCCTGCTCTGACTCCTCCACGGATGCTGAAATGGCAGCATTTCATAAATAATGTCTGTGCTTTGCAAAGCACTTAGCACTTCAGCCCTCAAAACCTCCAGGATTAAAGAATTTTTACACTTCTCTCGTACTAAAGCTTTCAAAAAATATATATATATTTACTTTTCTAGAGTAGCTGCATTTCGCTTTGTGGCCAAATAGTGATTTTTAAAAATTTTTTTTTTTTTTTAATCAATTTTAGATGCACCAGAAATGCTGCCAGGTGCAATTACAGGTAATCAATGCACCGTAGTTTCCAGAAAATTCTGAGTTGGAGGGAACCATAAAGATCACCAAGTCCTACTCTAAAGTGGTCATTGGCTACAACAAGAGTAGTGAATGACAATAGTGTACAAACTCAGATTTACTCCTACAAGGACAACTTTCTTCCACAAAAAAAAAAAATCACATATATCTACACATCCATAAATAAAATCCATTTCCTGATTTAATTTACTCCTTCCAGACAACTTTCTTCCACAACACTCCTAAAAAAACCCCCTGCTCTCTACATAAAAACAAAATCAAAGCCTGACTTTCGATTTGCTCTTACAACTTTCTTCCACAGCATTCCTAAAACAATAGATCTATATAAAACAACAACAAAAAAAATCTATTTCTGCCTTTCCAGCCAATCTACTTCAAAAGGCCTGAACAAGCCTAATGCAGGGCATTTCTGACAGGTAACAAGTTGGCAGCAGCCAGCGGTGGCTGGAGGTGGCTCCAGACTTGAAAGAATCCCTGGATTGTTCCTGCTCAGCTCCCACCCCGGGCAGGAAGGTGAAGGATGATTACATCTCTGCACCTCTTGCTCTCTTCTTAGTAGCAGGTGCCAAAAGTGACAAATTATCCGTGAGGGCACCTCGGTGTGGAGTTCTGTGTGCAGGAAACTCGTTTGTTTGCAGAGCTGGAGCTGGCCAGAGCCGAGGTTGAGAGGCCAGTGTTTCATCCCCAAAACACAAACCCTCAAACCTGGTGGGGACCAGCCCCCCTTCCAGCTGTCTGCTCCTCAAATTCCTGGGGAGATCAGGCACTTCCCTCTGTTGGGAAGGCAGTAACCCAGTGGATATTCGGATTAGTTGGTTTTTCGGAGCCCACAAAAAGGGAGGAAAGAATGGACTAAGAGCAGGAACAATCCAGAGTGTGGGATGTGGCACTTCCTCCCCTTGCCATGGATTGGATCAGGATTTTATGATCCTTAGGATTTTAGCTTCTGTATTTTTCATCTATTTGTAATCCTGCAGTTCTTCAGTGTGTAACTCTAAACTCCATGTACAGTGTCAGCTGCTGCTTCCCCAGTTTGTCAGACACAACAATTCCTCTCCAGGCCTGGGAATCATGGACACCTCACTGCCTCAGGCCCCAAGAGATGGAAACAAAAGTGAGTTGGAGGGCAGCAAACTTGGGGTCAATGAGTTCATTACCTGAAGCTGTAATTGGACCAATTTGAAAATGGATCAAACTTATAAAAATATGAAAACCTGTGGTCCATTTTTTGGGAGTAGGAATGCCCGCAAAGTATCTGAAGGCCCTTCAATAAATACAACTGATTTTTATTCCCCTCGATTTTGTCTGGCCTCTGTTTTTAGGTAGCTCCCAAAAAAAAGCATCAGCCAGGCTCTGTGCCTCTGCAAAAACAGGTTAATCCTTCCACCAGAAGTGTAATTGCTTTTTCTCTCAAACAAGCCAAGAATTCCTCCCTCTCCTGTCGCTCATCAGGCAGCAGAGCACGGCAGGTTTGGGCAGACAAACACAAACACAGCCACACCGAGGGGACCTGGCAAAAAAACTCAACCCATTTGTTGTTCCCTTTCCTCCCCTGCACCCTCCCGGTGCATTTTTATTGCTTTTTCATAAAACACCGCTGCAAATAATCAAGCATGACCATTGACATCCACAAGATTGAGTTTTAGGAACCATTAAATGAGCTTGTTCTCCTGGGAAGGTTCTTGCTCAGGTTGGTCTAAAGGTAATTATTCAGCAATTCCTACCTGTGGTTTTACCTTGTTCCTGTAGAAGTCTCTGAATCTCATACACTGGTAAGGTCACAGTTTCTGTCTCCATAAAACTATTCCTTAAACCAGCTTACCCACAAAAGAAATTATTGTAGGTTTGGGTAAACACACACGCTCGTGTATAACCTATGGAAATCTTCAAAACTCCCCCAAATTCCCAGGTTTCCTACATTTAAATCAGTACTTGAGAATTTAAAGAGAAATTCCTAAAGAAAAGAAATTAAATCTTGTTTCGTTCTGAGCCTTTTGGAGTTTTTTTTACTGCATTTATAGTTTAGATATTTATGTAGTTTATATATTTATATATTATAGCATTTATAAATGCAGCATGGATTCATTCATAAGGTGAAGGAATTCAGGAACCCTCCTCATGTTACTTGATCAAGCTGAACATCCTGGGAATTACCTCCAATAAGTAGAGGGGTATATTTAACCACATGAAAAAAAAAATAAGATAATAAGATCAACTACACAGAAAACATGGATTAAGTGCAAGTTAATTTTTTTTTTCCACGGGAAAATTTGAAAACATATTGACACTGAAATGCTTCACAGCTCAGAGTTAACACCCCACCAGCTCTTAAATGTTTCTGGAGTAAAGGATTTAAAAAGAGACAAAAAAAAAAAAAAAGAGAAAAAAAAAAGAAAAAAAAAAAAAAAAAAAAAAAAAAAAGGTCTTTGATTTGTGGAGTTTGCAAAGTCCTTGAGCTAGATTAAACTGCAGTCTTGTGAGACCGAGTATCTCTGTGGGGGCACTTCACAGAAATGCTCAAGAAACTCATGGAAAGCTTCTCTCTGCTTACTCATGAAGCTATCAGGGTAAGGATTCATGAGGAGAACTAATTAATTTTTCTTCTCAATTTCTGCCTGGCTTGTTAAAGCAGGCAGGTTTGGCAATGCTGCCTCCTGTTTGTACAAACCAGGACTTGCTCTTGGAAGTCTCCCCTCCCCGAGCCTCTGATGGAATTTGGAGTAACACAATAATTTAAAACTGAAGGGCAAAAATCGAGTTCTTCTCCTCCCTAACCCAACACAATTAACAGCAAATAAAGCAAAAGCAACGCTTAAATCACAATTACAGTGAGACAAACTACCAGCACCTTTGAAACCAAAATTCATTTCTCTCAGGTGAGGAAGAAGGAAAGGCTGGAAAGCAGAGCTGATGTTTAACTACAGAGCTGGTGCCCAAACTGCTCCAGGGGCTGGCAGGAATTGCTTTCCTAGAAGGGATACTCCAGCTACATAAAGGTTAAACAAAACAGCCCTGGAAAGCTTAAGGAATATTTAAAGGACTCTACAGGATGTAGATTCCAGCTTTCTGCCTACCCAGCCTCCTCCAGATGCAGAGCAGACACCTCTGAAGCCATGGGATCCAAAGGATGGGAAGCTGAAATGCTGAAAAACACAAAGCTCCTGGGTTTGGGCTTTTTTTGGGATCTTTGGACCCACTCTGCAACCACCCAGGGAATGCTGAGCTGAGCAGAGATCAGGGAAAATGGCATTTTTAGAAAGTTTCAGGAATTCTGCAGCTGCAATACAGCCGAGGAAGCAACTAAATGGTTGGATTTGATGATTTTTGAGGTGCTTTCCCACCTAAATGATTCTAAACAGAGATTTCCTACAAACATCTTTTGACAGCAAGATAACAGGGAAATAAGTACCTACAGTTTGGAAGAGCCTTGAAAATAATGTCACCTCTCAACCTACTTCAAGGCATGCAAAAAATTGCTATGAACAGAGCTCTGGCTTTCCTGAAAAACCCAATCCCACATTTTTCTGCAGAGGTGCAGAACCCAGTAACCCACCAGTTACCAAACTGGAGATGAAGAGCTGCCTCACTGACCTTTTACACAGAGAATTTCTGATGCATCAAAAGGAAAATGCAGAATTATAATCAGTGCTACAGTTCTTGGAATTTGGAAATGGAATTTGTTTTCCTGAGTGATCCTTGCAGATATCAGCCAGGAAAAAGAACACTGAAGTGGCCCAGGTGGGTTGGCTGGGATATTGCTGAAGATC
This sequence comes from Rhadina sibilatrix, assembly GCA_013400275.1. Classification (NCBI taxonomy): domain Eukaryota; kingdom Metazoa; phylum Chordata; class Aves; order Passeriformes; family Phylloscopidae; genus Rhadina; species Rhadina sibilatrix. The sequence continues at coordinate 19,983 of VWYO01016084.1, read as the reverse complement.
TGGAGGCTGAGCAAGGAACAGGCAGGATTTCTTCTGTCAGCTCAAGAGAAAATATCATGGGAAATTGTGAGATCATGAGCAGTGAGAATGTTAAAACCCTATGGATTCTACCTGCAATATTTAGGTTTCAGACTCAACACCTGCATTTCCCCAGTCACAGAATCACGGAATTGTCAAAGTTGGAAAAGACCTTTGAGATCACTGAGTCCAGCTGCCAACCCAGCACCTCCACACTCACCACTTGTCCCCAAGTGCCACACCCACACCTTTTTGAACATTTCCAGGGATGGTGACTCCACCACTGCCTTGGGCAGCCTGTTCCAGTGCCTCACAACCTTTCCCACAAAGAAATTTTTTTCCAAACTAAACCTCCCCTGGCCCAGCCTGAGGCTGTTCCCTCTCCTCCTGTCCCTGTTCCCTGGGAGCAGAGCCCGACCTCCCTGGCTGTCCCCTCCTGTCAGGGAGTTGTGCAGAGCCAAAAATTCCCCCTGAGTCCCTTTTCCCAGCTCTCTCAGCTGTTCCTGGGGCTCTGGGGTTTGCATTTCTAATTCCTATTTCTACTCTTTCTGTACACCTGGAACAGATTCCGACGGCAAAAAAAAAACAACTTTCACAAACAACAACTTTCACAAATTGTTTGAAACTGCCCCGATTGCTTTGGAAGCACAATCCCATTCCATGGCAGATTCCCTGGCTGCACCACCATGAAAAACAGGGCCACATCCAGGACACCTTCCAAGCCAGGCTCCTGCTTCCAGCCCCTCTCCATCCTTCAC
>VWYO01016084.1:6707-14207 GCA_013400275.1 Rhadina sibilatrix | reverse complement strand
GCCCGGCCCAGCCGCAGCCTCGCTCCCACACACGTCGTTACCAGCCTTTATTACACAATTCTGATGGCAACAAATTATTTGGAGATCATCTTCATAAATTTTGCATTAAGGTAGCTGTGCCACTACCTGGAATTGATTCAAAACGCTTAAGACACTCAATTACTTTTTAACACTGTTACCCGCCGTAACGACATCGCCGCCGCTTCCCTCGCATCTGATGATGCAACATCATTGTAATTGATTCATTTTCTCAATTAAATAAAGCTCCTGTGCTCTCCCCTCTCTGCAATGCCACCGAGACTCCCCGGTTAGATGGATTACCTCTTCTCCCTGCCTTGGATAAATGGCTGGTGAGGCCACGCTCTGCTCCTCCCTTCCCTCCACGAAGCTGCAGCCGTATTTTTCAACTGGGGGAGCGGGGCTGAACTTTGCTGTATTTATATTAGACAGATTTTTCACTGCTCAAACCACGTTGTTTACCTTTTTCCCAGCTCCCATCACGGGGCAGCTTCGAGGACCATAAACCAAAGCCGAGCGCCGACAACTTTACGGCCGGGGCTTCTCCTCCTGCCCACAGTTCAGGGAAAAGGGAAGCAGCAGCTTTAACTGAGCATTAACAACTGTTTTAAAAGGGCTCATCGTAAAATGTTGTCTCGTTTTTGGCTCATCCCCTGCGTGCCAGGTTTTTTCTGCATTCCTGGGAGATGAGAGCTTTCAGAGGTAGGTTCACCTCGAGGGAGCCGGGTGCAGAGGTTGCAGCTCAGAAGCTGCAGAAGTTGGGGTGCTCCTACCCCACATGATGCCCAAAAAACGTTGGGATTGAGGAGATTGCTGTGTTTTCCATGAAGAATTTTAAATGCTGAAATGTGAAACAGTGACATGAGAAAACCCAGAGTGAAAGGAAGACAAAAAAACCCCCAAAAAACAGCAACAACAACAACAAAAAAACCAAAAACAAAACAAAAAAAACCCACAAAACCAACAAACAAAAAAACAAACAACAACCAAAAAAAACCAAAACAAAAACAAAACACCAAAAAAAACCCCAGGACACGTTTTGGGAGCATCAAGGAACTATTTGATGTGCTTTTTGGAACATCCTGTGTCCAGCTCTGGGACCACCCAGCTCCAGAAGGTCATGGAGCTGCTGGAGCAATTCCAGAGAAGGCCATGGAGATGCTCCAAGGGTGGAGCCCCTCTGGAGCCAGGCTGGGAGAGTTGGGAATGTTCACCTGGAGAAGGATCCAGGGAGAGCTCAGAGCCCCTGACAGGGCCTGAAGGGGCTCCAGGAGAGCTGGAGAGGGACTGGGGACAAGGGCTGGAGGGACAGGACACAGAGAATGGCTTCCCACTGGGAAAGGGGAGATTTAGATGGGATATTGGGATGGAATTCCTGGCTGGGATGGAGTTCCCAGAGAAGCTGTGGCTGCCCCTGGATCCCTGGAATGTCCAAGGTGAGGTTGGACAGGGCTTGGAGCAGCCTGGGATGGTGGGAGGTGTCCCTGCCACGGAAGGGGTGGAACGAGCTGAGTTTTCAGAGCCTTTCCCAACTAAAACCATTCCAAGATCCCACAATCACTCCCCCTCAGTCACTTTTAGCTTCTCACCACCAAGACTCTCCCCCAGCCACGCCAGAACATCTCCGGGCCCTGTCCTGCTCATCACCAACACCCCCTGCTCAGAAGCTTTTCCAGCCTTTCCAGAAGCAACTGCAACAGTCTGAATCTGCACAACTAGCGTTGCTATTTGGTATTTTTGAACCTGCACTGTATTTTCTGTGGATTTATCCACTGCATGGGACAGGTTATGGTTTGCAGAAACAGGGGAAATGGTCAATAAATCTGCCCCATCATCAGAGTATTTCTCAGGCCATGGAACACCAGTGGAACCTGGATAAACCACTCCATAAAGCACAATCTCCAAAAGGGTTTTTTCCCCCTCCACACACGTTGGTTAAAAATGCCAAAGTTTGTCTCCTGCTTCATCTCCCATTTAATGAATGCCTCTGGTGATGAAAGGCAACTTGTGACAGACCATCAGGTTATTTTTCTGTCTCCATGGAGATCCTTGGGCCGGGAAGTGGCTGAGAAGACCTCTCCCATCCCTTTCACATTGCAGCCACCAGCACAATCAAGGAAACTCAAATGAATCCACCCCGGGTAACTTGGAGGAGTCACCAGCCACAGCTTTAATTTTCGCTTTTACTCCCTGGAATTAGGACTTGCCCTGGAGCTCTTGTTTGAGAGATTTGCAGGTGACCCAGGGTTAGATCTTCCCACAGCAGTTAACAAATTTTCTCTTTACATATATACTGCTTTTCAGGCTCCTGATAGTTGGGTTTTTTCTTTAATAGAAAAACCCATCCACCAACAAATCATACAGTTATGATTTTTAAGGGAGGCGTCGCACGACAACATTTATTTTCCTGTGGATTTTAAAAGCAGACAGAAGTTATTTCTCATCTGTACAAATGAGGGTTGAGTTTTAAGAGCAAAAACTAACGTTGTGTCCTACTGGCAAAAGCTTTATCTCTGCCCTGATTGAAAAGGTAAAGGAATATCTAAATATTCTGGTTTCCATGGGGGCTTCACCACCATTCCACAAGTCCTGTGGAATTAAAGGATGATCTTCAGATATATTTTACAATTTCTTGCAAAATTGCAATTGCTGACACTTCTGCAAGAAGTCAAAGCACCAAACCAGTGAGAATGATCCCCCTAATTTGTTCCTGATATTCTAAACACCCTTCCCCATCCCCACCTGGGGATTTTGCAAATGGCAGACTTCAATCACTGTCACAAAACATTAAAAGAAAAAAAAAAGATAAAATTATTTCCAAATAAAAAAAGACAATTCACAACAACCTTAATATTAAATATATTCTTACAATTATATTACGCTGCTTTTCCCCGAGGTCTCCAAACAAATTTATATAAAGAGATTATTTCATCCACCATTGAACTGCAGCCACTTCTCAGAGAAATCTCTTTACCAGAGTTTAGAAACACAATTCAACAACGTGGGCAAGGAAAGCTCCACACTGGGATGGAGGGATTGTGGTGACAATAACTCCTCCCAGCAATAATTTCTACACCAGAGCAGGACCAGAACACCCTGACAACAAATCCCTTGGTCAGCAGGAGTAGGAACAAGGAAAAAACCCAAATCTAGCAAATTGCTGTTCAAAATCTTGGAATGTTTTAAGTTGGAGAAGGTCTCCAAGATCACCAAGTCCAACCAAACTGTGTCTGGAGGCCTTGTTCCCAGCACCACAAAAAGTGGGTAAGGAGAACAAAGAATGGTCAAACAGGCACCAAATAAAGAACTGGGTTTTGTCCCACCCAGCTCTTGCTTTGTGTCACCCAAATGACAACGGAGAGGAACAGCAGGAGAACTTACTGGACAACATGGAAGAGGGAAAATGAGCACAACTGAGCAAGAAGAAAATCATGGAATCCTCTGAGGGATCCAACAAAGTCCAAGCTCCCCAAAACCCCACAAATACCGTGGTGGGATATCCAGGAAGGACAGGCTGAACCACTGGAGGTGATCCCTCCTCCCTGTGCCTCAACCTGGGCATTCCCAGGGAGCTGTGGGAACATTCACAGGAGAACTCCAACAGTCAGAAATCCAGGGAGACCAAAGGAACTGGGGTCTCCAGCCTGGAAACAAAGCAAGGACAACACAGCCACCACCCCTCCTGCATCTCTGCACCGTGTTCATTCCGCACACAGCCGCCCTCAAATCCTGCAGCACGGAAAACCTTTCCAGGAATAAAGCAGAGGAACAGATCTGAGGAGCTGAGAGCCTCCAGCACCAGCAGGCTTGAAGAGCAGCAGATGGATTTCCATCAGGATTGTCCCTGCTCCTGAGGACATCCCTGCAAGGACATCCCTTCTGGCTTGGAAATAAACAGGTAAAATGTTGATTGCTGAAGTCTCTCACTTTCTGAGCCATCTAAAAAACTTCAGATCTTCCTCTGAGGAGCTGCAGAATCAACTGTGATCACTGCAGATGTCACAATTCCAGGGACAGCTGAAAGGCAGCAACCTAGAGCAATAAAAATTTGGGATCCTGAGGGGAGTTTTCTACCCAAGTTGAGTGGGCTGAGGCACCACCATCCTCTCCTGTGTCACTGGACTGCCCATGGAGGGTTGTGCTGCCCTCTCAGGAATCAACCCCAAATTTCCATGGGATTGGCAGAAGAATGGACGCTTTGGAGATGAGGGAAACACCTGCCTGGACCTCAAAATGATTCACTCATCTGGGGCTGGAGGTTCCTCACTGTGCTGAGCAACCACCACCCAGCAGAGGAGATGACCCTGCTCTTACTGAACACATTCCTCAGCCTCTGGCACAGCCCAACCACTGGGATTGCTGTGCCCTTCTCCTCAAGTGCCTCACGAGCTCTGAGGAGCAGCAGTTGTTGAGAACCACAGCTCCAAACTGAGCTCTCCCAGCTGCAGCCCTGCCCAGGGAACAGGCAAAGGAGCACCGGGCTTCTCTCTGGTCAGCTCCAGATTCTGGGAGGAACCTGCTCTTCATCCAGGCCAACAGAGCCTGTTCTCAGTGCTGCTGTGGCTGCCCCTCGATCCCTGGAATGTCCAAGGCCAGGCTGGAGCACCCTGGGATAGTGGAAGATGTCCCTGCCCATGGCAGGGGGTGGAATGATACAATTTGAAGGTCCCTTCCAACCCAAATCAGTCTTCAATGATGGTGAAATTCCAGTAAATCCAGTAATGGGTCTCCAAGGGCCACCTGAGCCACCCCAACCACACAAATCCCTCCACCCTCTGCAGCCTTTCTGCCTAAGGGAAGCTCCAATCCCAGGTTTAAGGTCCCATTCAGGCAGCTCCTTCACTGGCATCCAGGGCAGGAATGGGAACTGAACTGGGAGAGAAATTTCCTTCCCAGCCCTCCATGGACTTCTCCCATGGACATTCCACCAACTCATGCAAGAGACCCTTCTAAAGCTGCACACATAGCTCTGAAAGGAACCTCAGTATTTCACTGAGCTGGGATGGTTTGGGTAGGAAGGGACCTTAAAGCCCATCTCATTCCACATGAGACAGCAGAAATCCTGGAACAAATCAGAGTCTGAGCCCTGCTCCCTCAGGAATTCTTAGGATTAGAGATTAAAAAACACACATCAGCCTTTCAAGGTCCCAAGCCAATAAGCCACAGTTAAAACATACTAAGTTCCTATTAAAACTTATTATAAAATCATTATATTAAAACTTATTATAAAATTTTACTGGTTACCTCCATTTCCACATTTGATCATATTATTTAAACATCCATTTTACATTTAAAAAAATCAGGAAGATTAAGATAAATAAATAAAATTTTTCTCGTATATCAGATTCCTAACAGATCCTTTGAAAAATTTTCTAACATCTCTCCATCTTTCAAACACAAAAGCACCTCTGGAAAAACAAACTAAATTCAAATTTTACAGCAAGTTTCTAACAGGCAAATCAGATTCAAGTTCAAACTTATTTCTGGCTACGGAGAAAAAAAAATAATAAAGCAAAAAAGTATCTGAAGAAAATTATCAGGAATGATCTATGTGAAACCTATGCTAAGAAATTAGGAAGAGTTTAAAACAATAGCAGATGACTTCAAATATTGCCAGTGATTTCTGGAATATATTACAAAAGCCAAAAAAGATTTGCAGAAATCTATCATATTTAAGATATTGCCCAACAATTTCATTCTCTATTTTGGCATTAGCATTTGAACAGTGTTTAATGTCTTTTAAATGGTTCGATGTAATGATAGATCTGGAAGACAAAACATTTCTTCCTTACCAGGAAACATGCTGTAAACAACCCTCAATTTATCCTCCCCAAAGAAATGAATGCTTAAAGGATGCTTCTGCCAATGGGAAAAACAACACTAAAATGGTTATTTCGCATCCCAACTTTAACTAAATATTTTTTTCCCTTGACAAGCTGCTTCCATTTAAATGAAACCAGGCCGGCTTTGGTCAATAGTATGGATTGCAGAGAACAAAAAGAACCTTGGACCGTGTTAATGCAGGGATCAGAAAGCAGCAACTTCATTTCAAGCCAGGCAATTATTTAGCCAACTAAGATAACAGCAAATAAATCCACGTTTTCTAGGGAGAAGCAGCTACGGGAGCTTCCGGACCTAGAATTAAATCTCGCTCGCAGAAATCACAGCCAGGGCAGAACTGGCTGAGGAGAGGAGAGAAATCAAAGGGAGAAAAATGAAATCTGGCGAAACCCCTCAGCTCTCAGGGCTCAGAAATACAAGAATACCAGTAATAACGACGAGAATAACAATTTAAAAAAGGGCAAGGTGTTGTCCTGCTGCAGGAAGGAGCCGTGTCCCAGGCTCATTGTCCCCAGTCCCCCCGGAGCAGCAGGACGGGGCTGCTCCAGCTGAGGATCCAGCCCGGAATGTTCTGCATTGTCTCTCCGAGGCTTTTCAAACGCTGGGATCTGGGAAAAAGTACAAACCTTTCCCTACCAGGAGGAGCAAAAAGCTGTTTGCTTCCACCGAGGGTGGGTTGTTTTTGGTTTTGTTTTTTTTTTTTCCCCTGTTATGTTTTCTCAGGAAGCCAAGCCACGGCAGGTCCACAGCGAGCGCTTTCCTGGGCTATAAAATTCCCTGTTATCCACTCGTGCTTCCCTTGCTGTGGGATTTAAGGATGCCTCTTCCTTGAGACCAGGAATATGTCATCATTTTGTTGGACTACCAGCTCCGACAGCCTTGTCTCTCCCAGTTTGAGCTCCTGTGCTCACAGCGCTGGGAAAAGGAAAGGGGGGAAAAGCTGAGAGGGGAAAAAAAAAAAAAAAAATCAAGGGTAAAATCCAGCTATGACTAAATTCTTCCCGTTATTTCTCCTGCAGCAAAAATAAACTTTGTATATAAAAAAAGAGCCTTAAATTAAGGTCTCCTGCTCCCACTGCATTTTGAAGGGAGTTATTTCAATCCCTGGCTGATCTATTTTAACAAATATCATCTCCCGCGTCCATCACTCCCTCCTGTCTTTTTGATCTCCTTTTTTCCCCTACTTATCATGTTCTTTATTTGAAACAGATTTTTAACAGATAATCTCCGCCGTTATAACAATATCTAGCTCGCATTTTATTCAAATAATTCTTAAAAACAGCTTAAAAAGCCGTTTGGAATAACATCAAGCTCTCCATCAATCAAACAGCAAAAATTCCGCTGGCGGTTGTATAAACATCAGATCAACTCCGACGTCTTCAAGGATTTCAGAGCGAACCATAAAAAACTCCATTAACTTCTGACAAAGAATGCAAATTAATCACAACATGGGGTGAAATGAAATTAAAGGCTCTTTTCTAATCAATGACAAGGCAGGATGAAATATTTGGTGCTGGGATGCTCCCGCTTTTTTTTTTTTTTTAATTTTATTTTTTATTTTTATTTTTTTTTCCCCCCTTTTCCTTGGAAAAAGGGGGGATTCACCCGAGGGTGGCTCTTTAGCCCTCCCCATCCCTACAG
>VWYO01016083.1:138859-185344 GCA_013400275.1 Rhadina sibilatrix | reverse complement strand
AAAAAAAAAAGAAGCAAGCAATGTTTCCTGGGAACCATTAATAAATATTCTGTCAATTCTATTTCCATCTCTGCAGGGTGAACTTCACAGGGAGCAGAAGCAAACCACAGCAGAGATAAATGGGAAGAGGCAGGCTGGAAGCCATCTCTGGATACAGACTGTGCTGCACAGCAATGCAGTGTCGTCAAGGTGCACATTCCCCAGGGAGGAGAGAAGATTCAGTCGTGCTGAAAATAGATCCTTCTTGAGACAGTGATCAGACAGCTGCTCCCTTTCTGCCTGGGCCTAAGATGTGTATTTTGTTCTTCCCATCCCAGCAGTTAACTGAGAGATAAGGAGTGAGAAGGCACTTTTTAGCCAGGCAGCAGCCAGGCTGGGGAGGGCGAGGGGAAGTTCCTTCAGGTGCTGTGTGTTGGCCACTGGGAACCTCCCCCTGCTGCCTGTCCAGACCTATCAAGCTCATCAGCTGGAAACACAAGAATGGCCTGTATGGGCAGAGGTTTTGCAGTAGGAAATGGAATGTTTCTTTGGAGTTTTTACCCCTGGGAGCTACTCTCAGGCTGTATGCTCTGTGATTCCCTGAGACAGACAGCCCTCCAAGGTGGTCCCTCTGGCTGGGGGAGTGTCCAGGTGTCCCCTCTTGGCTGGGGAAGTTTCCAGGTGGCCACTCCCATGCAGCTGAAGCCCTGGCCATCAGTGAAATCTTTGATTTCACTTCATTCGATTAACAGTTAATTCCATGCCACTTGTCAAAGCATATCCCTCCAGAACACCAAATCCATGACACTGCTTCTCATGAACATCAGCTGAAATGTCCTCAGCAGCAGCAGCAGGTAATTTACACATGGGAAGCTGTACTGAAAAAAACAATGGGTTCTGTGTGTCCCTGCCAGTAACAGGAGACAGAAGCACATTCCTACTATCTCTATATGAAGCCTAAGAAGCCTTTGGCCTTCTCAGGTCTCAGTGACCTATTCGTACCCCCACGTGGAGCCTGTAATGGTCATGGGACAGAGCAGATATCCTCCACAGCAGGGATCCCCTTGCACACCCTGCTAGGGAGCCCTGGGAGGTTGGACAGAGCTCAGAGATGCTCAGCTTCTGCTGCAGTAGGAAACCTCCTGCTGTGGGTCGAGGGCCTGGAGAGCAGACTCAGACACAGACAGAAGTGTCTCCTTGTGCCTGGGGAGAGGTCACTGCAGCTCCTCCTCAGGTGACTGGGGTCCCTGACACCCTGAAAGGAATTGGGATGTGCTCAGGGCCATGGGGGGCACTGGGAATGAGCAGGATCTGTATGGATGTGCTGCTCCTCTGAGCCCACATTACAGCTAAGGTGAGAGGAAGTCAGTCCTGCATGTGGTGGGTCACTACTGGTGGTTACTCTGCCCTACTCCAACCAAATCAGCTTGCTGGGTGACTGGTGCCCAGACCCTGATAAACCATGGTACAGATTCCATAATGTACAATCTACATACATCTGTTCATTGTTTACATACACATTTGATGTGTTATCAGCTGTCTCTTAACGTGATGTCACACAGGGAGCAGACTTGGTGACAAGCAGCTGTGCTTGGGCATGCTTCTCGAGTTGGGTTCCTCTCAATGACACCAGCTGGGACTCAAGAGTGGCACAGCCCAGCTCACAGAGCAGTGGGGGGGACAGGGAAAGCAGCAAACTTTCCTTTGGGGCTGAGAAGCCCCCGTTGAGGATCAGAGTTGTGCTGTTAATCAGACTCCTCGTGTTCCCAGCAAACACCCAGCGGAAGAGCTGGCCTAGGAGGTGACATTCAGGATGTCCTTTCTGTCACCCACCACAGCAGCTGAGGAGCTCCTGTTACAGGGCAGGGGAGTGGGGTGGGCAGGCTAAGACGCCTCCGGGTAAGACAAAGTCAAAAGACAGCAAGTGGCAAAAGGGGGAGGGAAGGAGAACTAGGATTAGGTGCATAATATTAGCACAAGCAGCAACTGCATCCTAAAAAAGACAGCAATGAGGTGGTATCTTCCTTGGCTGGCACTCGTTTGGGACAGATGCACAAATCCTACTTCTGGGCAGATTTCAGTGCTGTAAATGGAAATGAACTGGTATGGAATTTCTATAAATCTGCTCACTTTAAAAATCAGGTTTTTCAAGACTTGGACAACCCAGTGGATTACCACGGAATTTTCTGAGTGACACTCACTGTGGTGAAGTTGCCAACAGGATACACAGCAGAATTGTCTAGTGAAGTTTCTGAACTGACTTGTTCCTGCAGAAAAGTTCCTTTGGCATCCTTAGGAAATTTATCAACGGTTTCATTATTTTTTGTTGGAAAACAGATTCCCTTGTGGTTCAGGCTAAGCATTTCTTTAATTGCTCTCTGCATTCATCTCATGTGCCTAGAGAAAAATACAAATCTCTGCTGACCCTGAAGGGCAAATCAATTGTGCAAAGCAGAACAGCTCCAGGTTTTTTTTTCCTTGGATGATCCTACATAAAACATATGCCACAGGGTGGGCCCAAAAAGAGTGACAAGCCCTGTGGGGTGGGCCACAGCAGCAGCTCAAAACTTGGACCACTCTGCACCACCCCTATCTGATCTCCCTCTGCCAGAGAGAAAAGCAGCTCCTGAGGCTGCTGGACCCCAGCCTGAGCTACCTGCCCTGCCTGGGGAGCTGAGGTCTGACCATGCTGGGGGCTTCCAGGCTCCACCTGCGAGTAGCCCCTGGATTCTTCAGCCCTCTGGGGAGGTCTGGGTTTTCACTCTGTCCCCCCAGTACAGCTCGTGTTCCCAGGTTTGGGAAATGCTGCCACACAGACAGAAGTGTCTCCTTGACACAGCTCTGCTCAGCACTGTGCCTGGGCATGAGTGATGAGCCCTGTACCTTCTCAGCAGTAATGAAACAACAGAATAAATACAGCAAATGGTTTCTTCAAATCTAAAAATAGGCTTTAGAAAGAATTTCAGAGGTGGAGTATGAGTTAGCTGTTTGCAGATTATTGTTGTAGTGTTTCCCAGCAGTTCCTCTCAGATTTCTCCTGACCTTTCATCCCCAGACCTGTTCTGAGTTGCCATTTCTTCCACCCCCACATCCTCTACCATCTTATCACTTATTTCTTTTCCTTGCACACATCAGTCTTGCTTTCTGCTTCCCAGACCCTTTCTGAGCTCCCCAGCACTGTTTCAATCCCACCTCAGTTCTGTGGTTACTCTTCCACACTCTCTCTTAGCAATTTTTTTCTGCAATAAGAGTCACAATATATCAAGCTGCTCACACCTAATGCATTGGGGCCCAGCTCTATTTGCTGTGAACATGATCAACAGGCTGCTCCTGTTCCACCTGGCAAAGAGAGGGGACAAGACTTTCTGCAATGCTGCTGTTCCTGGAGCACAGCCCTGCCTCTGCTTTCCTCACCAGGGAAGAGATTCATGAATTGGGGCCTCTTGCTGATCTGCAAAGCAAAAGAGGGTCTTCTGGATCCATGGGCATTGCATAAATTTGTTGGTTTACAAGAGAGGAGTTGCCCCATCCACCCCAAGGAGCCCTGACTCACTGCTGGCAGTACCTGGACAGCACATCCCAGGAGGGAATGGCCATGGCCACAGTTCTGGGCCCCATTCTGATGTTTAACCTTTCAGCTGGCAATGGAGCTGTGCTGCAGTGAGTCTCTCTGGGGTAAGAATAGCAGCTGCTGCCTTGGGACACGGCACACGTGTCCAGCTCCTCCACGGCAGCACGTTGCACTGCGACATAGAAGGCAGCCTACCCGCCCAGGAATGTCTTCAGGCACTATTAGTGGAAGCAAATCATCCCCACAAACAGCCACGACCCCGCACAGGAGTCTTAGGAGAGCGGGGCTATTTTGGGCTTTTGACATTGAGGATGAAAGGAGACACGTGATGGGCTGATCCTCCTGGTAGGGGCCTCCTCCAGAGCTCCTGTCAGCCTTGTCTCCTCCTCCAGCAATGGCTCTTGTGAAGGCTGAGGGGCAGTTTGGTTTGGCCTTGGAGTGCAGGAGGTGAGGGCAGAAGGAGCTGTGAGTTTGCTGGGGGGACAGGGCCAGCCCTGAGTGCCACCAGCAGTGCCCAGCTGTGCTGAGGGCAGGTCCAGCCTGAGGGTGTGCACCTGTCCCTGAGCTCAGGGCATGGGGCTGCCTGCTTTCTTCTCAACCACACCCATGAGAGAGAGAGAGGAGATGCCAGAGAGTATTGTAAGGCTCCAAACAACTTGCTGAAAAGTGTGCATTGAAACAGAAATCCCTTTGCATCCAGGAGAGTATTTACTTTTTTCCACCTGAAGCTCTCCGTTTCTGACCAGTTCTTCAGCACCAGGAATGTTTGAGAGGCCCGTTTTCCTCTTCCCAGCCATCACAAATTCCCTCCCCAACTTCCCATCCTTTTAACATCCTCTTTCTGATGTGGATTTCTTTCATTCCACTTTTTTTTTTTTTTGTGTCTCATTTATTTCTGTTTAATTTACCTTGCTTTGTGAGAAGTTGCAGATTAAACTGTCAGAGGAAAAATTGTCACTTTCCCAGAAGAGTTTTCTTGCTGGATCAGCCAGCTGAGTTGGTCTCCCTCGTGACTCCATATTCAGCTGGACTGATGCACAGCAGCAGTGTTAGCAGGCAGGAACAAGTGGTCAGGGGACTGAGGGGGTATTGGGTAGCTTATAAAGTGCTGCCACTAAATGCAATCTCACACCTTTGGGTGTCAGTCTCATGCTAGCTCCTGGAAGAAGGCCACTTGGCACAGTCACAGCCTTTTAAGCCATTCCCATGCCCATCCAGCACTGCTGCAGACAAATATCAGCTCAGCCAGCAGACAAGAGCCACAGCTCCTCATTCATGGTCAAGTTTATTTTTTCCAGCAGCCCAATAAGTTACCCTCCTAAGTCTGGCTTTGCCAGCACCACCTCTGTGCTTGTTGGGCATCCCCTGTGTCTGTCAGAACACAGTACAATGGGTGTGGGCACTGTGCAGTCCACCCGTGGCTGCTCACTTCAAGGTCAGGCTGGTGACAAAGTCAGTCTTTACCCTCCCACCCCCTTTGGTTCCATATGCTGTGGTTCAGGTTCCTGTGGATCACCTTGCCTGGTGATGACAGAACCAGGGCCTCAGCAAGTGGTCCATGGCATGGCAGGTTCTGTGGCTGGGATGTTGGACAGGGCTGTGTGCTTCTCTGAGGATCCCCAGCACTGCAGTGCTCACTCTCCTGCTGCCCTGCACCATCATGGCTCAGCACAGGCCAAGCTTCTTTGCAGAAACTCGAGCTGTGAGGGTTTGCACCCCATGGCCATGCATTTCTTTCATGCATTTCTTTCAATCTGTTTTATTTCTTACTGTTTGCAATTGGCAGAGCAGGCTTTCCACAGAGCTCCATTGCTACCAGCAGGCCCTGAGGCCAAACCTGCCCTCGTGCTCTCAGGATCCTCTCCTCCAAACCAGCCAGACCCACGTGCATGGTGTGTTATGCCAACACAGGCACCAAAGTCCTGGATATGTCAGCCTCCAGGTGCCAGGTGGGAAAGCCAGGCTCTGGCACCTGCCATTCAGCCAACCCTGTCGTGAGTCAGAGCCAACACAAACCAAAAGTGAATTCCACTTTATGAAATGGGAAAGAGCTGCACTGCCAGCAGAAAGGAGCTGGTGCAGTGAAGGCAGGGAGTATCTTGCTAAAGCCACATCCATGCAGGGGCTGCTGGGGCTGCTGTGCTCTGCCCACTGTGCTTGGAGTCTCAAAGAACCAGGGACTGTGTAGCTGGGGCAAGAACAAACATCAAGCCTTGTACCAAAAGTGGGCAGGAGGGCTGGGAGGACTACATGACAAGGCCATGTTGATGCCTGGGTACTCTGGAATGAATAATGACAGGCTGGTAAGGGTTACCAGACTTGCCTAGCAGTTAGTAATTTGATTTTGCTCAGCTACTCCTAAACAGAAAAACTCCTGTTTTACTGCAGGTTCATGAAGCACAGTGTGCACTGAGTAACCAGTCATTTGACATGGTGAGCTAGGGTCAGTGACATGGCCCAGGAGCACAGCAGGACTTTGGATTGCATCCTGAAGCACAGCACTGTGTCATGAGTAGCTGAGAACAAGGTGCAGCTGGTGTCCTGAGAATGTGCTGCTTCCAGGATACAGGAGCTGTAACAGAATTCAGCCCTTGGGGAAACAAAAAGCCTGTCAAACCTCTAGGTTTTAAATTCAGGATAAAATTGGTCAAATTGGCCACAGAAGGAGTAAGACTCAAACCCTCAGTTTTGACTAACTTAGTAACCAAATGAGACTCTCATTTAAACATTCACATTTGGAGCATCTGAAGTTGCAGGTATCTATTTTATTGACACTAGTACAGCAACAGCAACAGAAAATGTTTGTGTTCATAAACAAAGGGAAAGTGACTTCCACAGCTGGAGAGAGATATTTTGTGGAAGTTCTAGTTATCCCAGAGGAAGCTCATTTTCCAGTTTCTGACACCACCTAGAAAAGAGAGGCTTTGTTTAGTCTACACATGCCAAGATGAGTCTTTTGATCCCTAAAATCATCCATCTCAGTGCACCACCCAGCTAGGATGTGCAAGTGGAGCACCAGCCAATGCAGGCATGTCTGGAACCCTTAAAACCACTGTGTGAGCTGAACAGATGCAGGTAACACCAGGATGGCCACCATCCACAGCTGAGGCATGGAGAGAAGATTAATTCCATTATTTCACTGGCAGAACGAGGACACATGCACTGCTAAGCTTATTCCATCTTAAGAGGGACCTAAGCCTTGCATGACAGGCCTGGAGCAGGCACAGTCTGCCACCAGGCTGTGGTTTGCAATCTCTGAACTTCTTATCTCCCTTCCCCCCCTTACAAGGAGGCCCCAGTCTTGTGGGAAGAAAGCTTTCAAGTCTTTACCAACATTCTGTTACCTGCTTTCAGAAAATTCCATTTCTTCTTTAGCACACAGAAAATAACCCAAAGCCAACATGTGATTAAAAAAAAAAAAAAAAGCACAAAACAAAAAAACCAAGAAACTGCAAAGGAGATACGTGGAATTCTCTCACACTGAGTATTTTCTAGCAAGGTACAAGGGAGTATCAGGCATCTCAAAGCAGGATCTAAACCTACAGAATATTGCAGAGAGTGGTTCACAGTCAGTCTGTTCAACCAGCCTTCACCTGGGGATATCCAACAGAAGATACCTGAAATATTTCCTCTGTCTGGGCTTCCAATTCAACTAAGATTGAGCATTCCCTCTGTAAGGTTATCTCATGTCTAAGAGACTTTGCTCAGGAACCTGGACTCAGCCATCCTAGTGCATCCCCTGGAGTTTTGGCAAGACAGCCTGGGAAGCACTGAGCCAAAGCCTTCTACTGGTGCTCAGCTTGAAGTGAGGGTAGGAGGGCCCTTCAGAGGGACCTAGACAGGTTGGATTCATGGGCCAGATCAAACAGGGTGAGGTTCAACAAGACCAAGTGTCAGTGTTGGTCACAACAACCACCTGTGGGGGGGAGCTACAGGCTGGGACAGAGTGGCTGGACAGCAGCCAGGCAGAAAGGGACCTGCAGGTGCTGGTTGACAGCTGACTGACCACGAGCCAGCAGTGTGCCCATGTGGCCAAGAAGGCACCTGGCCTGGATCAGGAATGGTGTGGCAGGACCAGGGCAGTCACTCTTCCCCTGTAAGCACTGGTGAGGCCCCACGTCGAGTGCTGTGTCCAGTTCTGGGCCCCTCAATTTAGGAAGGACATGGAAGGGCTGGAGCGTGCCCAGAGAAGGGCAACAAGGCTGGTGAGGGGTCTGGAGCACAAGTGCTGTGAGGAGGGGATGAGGGAACTGGGGTTGTTTATCCTGGAGAAGGCTCAGGGGAGACCTCATCACTCCCTACAACTCCCTGACAGGAGGGTGCAGCCAGGTGGGGTTGGCCTGTCACTAAAAATCCTTGCACGGAGTCTTTCACTGTCTTTCTTATAAGCCCATTTAAGGGGGCCAGAATAAAGTCTGCTGTTCCTCAGGCTGAACAGCCCCAACCCACTCAGCTTGTCTTTAAAAGCCCCTTCCTTCCAGAGCTGTCCTTTCCAAATGATGCCTGTACCACTGGCAAGGCACAAATCTGCTGCTAGACTCATTTGAGCAATGAGCACAGCTGCAGTAAAGCCTTACCTTTGTAGCAAGGCCTCCTCGGGCCGTAGCTCTGAGCTTATTCATTTGGCTCTCAGCAGTATCTGCCCTTTCCAGGGCCTCACCTATCCTGTGCAGTGTATTTCTCAGTTTGGAGAGATCAAAGTTGGCTTGTTCACTCTGAAATTGCAAAACAAAAATTTAAAGCTGGTATCTGGCAGCATGCTGGGGCACAGAGCCAACTTTTAAACTGACAGTCATATCAACTGGTAAATAAGCATTTGCTTTGCTTTTGTGACTCACAGCTTCCTCAGCTTGTCTTCTGTAGCTTTTGATTTTCATCTCCAGATCATCTACCACATCTTGTAACCTAAGCAGGTTCCTCCTGTGTTCTTGACACTGTGGAAAGAGAATGTGCAATTTTATGTCCATGGGAGACAAAACATCAGAATGGCTTTTTATTTTTTACCCACCTGAAAAGTGAGTGCTTTCAAACACTGTTCAGATTTGCAGGTTTTTTTGATAGCCTCTGAGGTTTTTTTACGTTCTTCTTCCAATTTGGTTTCTAATTCTTGGACCTGGTGAATTAATCAACAATTGGCTTAGGCCCTCACACCAGACTTGGAGAAGAAAGATGTTTCTGACACTCATGTTCAGTGCTGGTACCCACCCTGGTCTCCAGCTTCTGGATCTGCTTCTTCCCTCCCTTCAGTGCCAGCTGCTCGGCCTCTTCCAGATGGTGCTGCAGGTCCTTCACTGTCTGCTCCACGTTCTTCTTCATCCTCTCCAGGTGGGCACTGGTGCCCTGCTCCTTCTTCAGCTCTTCTGACATCCTGGCTGCCTTGGAAGGGAGATGACACAAGAAACTGGAAGAATGTGAAAGAACAACAGCACATACTGTGCACCAGAGGAGGATTAACTCCTGTGTCCTGCTGACCAGTCCTGCCACCCCACTCCCTATTTTGGTTTTGTTTTTTTTCCCTGACATGATAATGGCAAAAACATGACAGGAAATAGTAGTAAAAAGGATGGGGAAAGTCTGCCTTACTGCACACAGAGCTGCCTTACTGCACACAGAGCTGCCTTACTGCACACAGAGCTGGAGTGACAGAAAGGGCAAGTGCTCTGTCCCACTGCAGGGTCCCACTGTGACCTCACCAACAGCTGGGTGCCAGGGAGAAAGCATCCAGAGCAACAGCAGAATCTGGGAACAGGACATGGAACAGCTGAGAGACTTCTGTGTCAACACATCTGGGGTGTGCTGAGCGCTGTGCTTTAGTGCTTGCCCTGCTACTGCCACAACCTCCTGGAGGGTCATGCCACAAAGGCACAAAATAGTTTAAAATAATCTATGTTATTTAAGACAAACTAAGGTTTATTTTGCTCTCAAACGTTGGATTCCTACACAACATAATCAAGCACTTGGGTGAAATATTGAGTGACCTTATAATTAATGTTATAATTATATAATTATAGTTAATGTAGAATTCAACAAATTGCTTTGGCAGCAAAATGTCTGAAAAGGTCTAAATTGAAAAATGTGACCACCAGAAGTTTTATATAAATATATATGTATGTATAATTCATTGTAATGTTTTCCTTCTCTTTTATTCAATCAGAATATAAATCATTAAAACATGAGAACACCTCACTATGAGGAAGAGCTTCTTTCCATGGAGGGTGGCAGAGCATGGAACAGCTGCCCAGGGAGGGCATGGAATCTCCCTCTGGAGATGTTCCAAGCCCACCTGGACATGTTCCTGTGTCACCTGCTGCAGGTGACCCTTCCTGGACAGGTGGGTTGGATGATCTCCAGGGGTCTCTTCCAATCCTAATGATTCTGAGATTCTGTTTAATTTTTTTTTTCCTTTTAATGAGCAAGTTGAAAAGTTTTCTTTCTATTTTAAGTCCACACGATGTATCTAAGATATTGGTTTGATCCTGTGCATCAAAAATCATGAGCAGATTGAGTCCCATGACACACCAGTCTTGTTGCCTACTTGAGCTCCACAGGTCTTGCATGGGAGGATTTAGCACCAATTTTGAATGGAAATTTACGATTCTCATTTAAAAAGTTGTTACACAGGATTTTGCAAAGATAACTATTCAGGTTTCAGTACTGCAGGATTTCTTTGTGGATTACATTTTCATGCAGCACTGAAATAAGTTTTTTTTGCTTTGTTTTTGACTGACTAAATGTAGGTTTAGTTCTTTATGATGGCAACAGCCCCATCTGTCAGCAGGACATGCCCTTTGTTGCTCTAATCCTCCTCTGACACAAAGACTTTTCAACCAGGCCCACGGACTGGTTCCTTGTCCAGCATGTGACAAGAGTATTTACATTAACTCCCAGCAGCAATGCCACTGGAAGCCTTGAAAATTCAAAGTGAAAACCACAGTAACATCCTCACATCTGTCATTGCCTTCTTAGCTCTTTCTTCAGCACTTTTTGCTTCATTAGTGACATCCTCTATCTCTGTTTGGAGTTGGGCCATATCAGTTTCAAGCTTCTTCTTTGTATTGAAAAGGCTGGTGTTCTATGAAGGAGAAAGAGAGAGGCTTTGAGTCTCTCTGCCTTTGGTCTCTTACACATAGAGACCATCAATTACCATTCATTCTTCCTCCATCAATCTCTGGACCCCAAAATACAGCAGTCTCAGCAAAGCAGACTACCTGGATATGGAGGAGCTGTGCACGTTCAGTGGCATCCAGAAGCTCCTGCTCAGCCACTTTCCTTGATCTCTCTGTCTGCTCCAGGGCTGCCCGGAGCTCCTCAACTGCAGCCTGCAGCAGGTTTGCCCTGCGCTCCACCATGGCCACCTGCTCCTTCAGGTCATCCTGGGTCCTGAGAGCATCGTCCAGATGGATCTGGGTGTCCTGTATTTGAAGAGCCAGTTTTGTCCTAATGAATTTCTCGAATACTGTGCTTAAAAAAGAAATCAACCAGAAGGTAAAGCAAGACCTTGAGAGCTCCCTGGATGCTGTGCAGGTGTTTCTGTGCCTCTGCAGCCTGGCGGTTGGCATGGCTCAGCTGGATCTCCATTTCATTCAGGTCTCCCTCCATCTTCTTCTTCAGCCTCAGGGCTTCATTCCTGCTCCTGATCTCAGCATCCAAAACACCCTGCATTGTCTCCACAACCCTTTCGTGGTTCTTTCTTAGCTGGTTGATCTCCTCATCCTTGTCAGCAATCTTTCTGCTGATTTCTGACTTTATCTGAGTCAGTTCTTGGTTGACACCAAGGATTTTGACTTCTTCATGCTCAAGAGCTGCCTTTAAAAGGAAAAGGGGGAAAACAAAGATGAAGGTAACATTTCAAAGAACATAATTATTGAGGTAGTACTCAGTGATTTCACAGAACTTCCTAAAGTTTATGGCAATCAGCCTTGCACACAGCTGCTGCCAGAAAAGGGAACAGAAAGCTGCTCAGCATGCCCTTTACTATTTACAGTACTATTTAAACTAACTCACCTCTGCCTCCTCCAGAGCTAATCGGAGACCATTTTTTTCAATTTCAGCTTGCTTTTTGGCTTTCTCAAGGTCTCTGATCATTTTGCCATTTGCAGTAATTTGCTCGGTGAGATCAGCTGCTTCCTCTGTGAGAGAAGAATGGCATCAACCAGAGGAGCTGAACTCTATGCTTTGCTGCTGCATTCAGCACCCCTTTTGCACACATAAATGTGTATACACAAATGTACATGTGTACACAATGGCACACATGTCTGTAAATATGTACAGATAAAACCAGACACAACCAACTCATGCAGCCCAAGTGAGGCCTCAGTGTGGTTTTGGTTTCACAACCCTCCTTAACAGAGAGCCTGGAAGAGCCTTGCATATGTTACATCTACAGATAGGCCATCAGGTCTAAAACTACAGGTCCTGTCTTTGTATTCAGTGCACCTGTAAAACTCACTTCCATGAGCTGCTCAGTCTCCCACAGTCTCTACCTTTGCCTGGGAAATGGTACCTCAATGTCTGCAGCAGATGAGAGAGCCAGGACATTTGCTTTGTTACCTTAATCACTTTACAAACATGCTTGACAGCTTTTGGTAGGACAGGAAGGACAGAGTGCTGCCACTTGGTGCCCTCCTGCAGACATGAGTGTGCTCATGGAGCTGTGTTTGGTCTGTGAAAGCTGAAGGGAAACCAGAGCACATACGCTGGAGAGCGGAGTTCTCCCGTTTCATCCTTTCAAGCTGATCTAAGGTTTCCTCATAGGCATTTTTCACTCTGAAAAGCTCTGTGTTCAGCGAGCCTGTTTCTTTAGAGAGAGCCTCCCGCTCCAGCTGGCTCTCCTCATACTTCCTCTTCCATTCTGCCATGACCTGGAAGACATCACAGAACCATAGAATACTTTTGGATGGAAGGGACATCAAAGATCACCCAGTTCCAAATCCCCTGCCATGGGCAGGGACACCTTCCACTAGCCCAGGCTGATCCAAGCCTGTCCAACCTAGCCTTGGGACATTTCTAGGGATGGGACAGCCACAGCTTTTCTGGGCAGCCTGTGCCAGGCCCTCCCCACCCTCACAGGGAAGAATTTCATCCTAATATCCAATCTAAACCTACTCTCTATCAGTAGGGGAAGCCATTCCCCCTTGTCCTGTCACTCCAGGACATTTTAAACAGTTTCTCTCCATCTTTCTTGTAGCTCCCTCTAGGCACTGGAAGGCCACAATTAGGTCACCCCAAAGCTTCTCTTCTCTTCTCTTCTCTTGGCTGAACAATCCCAATTCTCTCAGCCTTTCCTCATAGGAAAGGCTATTATGTTTCATTTCCTGCTGGTATGAAAAAAGTTATTTTATCTGTGACTATATTTTTTACTAGATAAATAATGCAGTCTCTGAAACCAGGACAAATTCCTATTGCCATGCCCACAGTGGCTCTAGTTAGATTCACCTTGACTTCAGCATTGACTAATGTACAGTGTTAGTTTGGCTTTCTGGAAGGCTACACTTCAACGACACTGTGCTCATTTATGACCTTTTCAAAATTCTGCTGTTTCCTGTCAAGGGCAGCTGCTGATGTGTTTGCTCTTTGCATGTCCAGTGTCAGATCCTCCACTTCCCCCTGCAGCTTAAACTTCATCTTCTCCAAGGAGGCACACTTGGAATTCAGCGTGTCTGCCTGCTGCCCTGCTTCCTGGAGACGCTGAGACAGCTTTTTCCTCAAGGCACACAAATAAAACAAGCGTATGATTGGAAACAAATCATTGCATTAAGTGTCTCATTTTAATTAAGACTATATGCAACCCCCTCCAAAAAAAATCATTTAGAACAGGCTACTAAAAATGGGTCTGTGTTCTGCCCAATACACATCTGGACAGCTCATCTCATCTATTCTGTACTTGGCCTCCTCGAGCTCCTCCGTGCGCTGAATCGCGTCCGTCTCGTATTTGGTTCTCCACTGGGCCACTTCACTGTTGGCCTTGGACAGGGCTCGCTGCAGCTCCCCCTTGGCCTCCTGCTCCTCCTCATATTGTTCCCTGAGCAGGTCACAGTCGTGGCGAGCAGACTGCAGGGCGTGGGCCAGGGCATTCTTGGCCTAAAAATTACCCACAATATAGTGTATTTCTGTTAGCTGTGACCAGCAGGAGACCTCATGACCTGCTGAAATATCTGAAATATGATCACTGCAGTGTGGGCAGAAGACAAAGGACTGGCACTTTGTTAGTGTTCAGGAAGCTGCCTTTACCCGTCACCAGTCCTACCACTAGAAAACACCAAAAGTGATGCTTTCATCTTGGCATATGCTGTAACTTGTCTTCCCTGTGGCTTACAGAAGCTAAAGAAATCGCATAGACCATGGCTTTAAAATTTAAAAACATCAAAAAATTCACCATGTTAAATCAGCTTTCAGCATGGCAGAGTTATCCTTTTCAAAGAACTTGCTGCACACAGTGCTTACCTTACACGTCCTTCCCCAGATTAATTTTACTGTGTTACACTATAGGCAATACTTAAAATCTCCCCAAAGTGTTTCTCAAATGAACTGAGACCCTGATACATTTTGGAGCCTTATCAGGTGCTCAGTAGTTCACACTACCTTGATCTCTTCCTCCAGCTGCCTCTTGAGTTCTTCCATTTGCTGTGTAAGTGCCTGCTTGCTTCTGGACAGCTGCAGCCTTAGGGTTTCTTTCTCTTTGAGTTGACGGCTTAGTTCACCTACAACAAGAGAGGGCAAGTTCTTAATACTGTCCAGATTAAACATCCTGAAAACACTAATATTGACAATAAATAAGTGGAATCACACAGCACTGTTTACCTGATCAGTTGCTCCCATTCTGTACATATGTCTACCATTGGACAATATATTTTGATCCTTCAAAATGCTTTTGTTCTTGTTGTTCTTTCTTTATCTAAATTCACCTGATTCCCTAATTCTAATTGTATCCCTTATTACAGTTCTGATCTGCTAGATGCTGTTTTTTCCCTGAAGAAAAATAGCTTTTGAAAAATTGCTTTATTGTTTCTTTTAAAGCCCGATTTTCATTTTGAAGCAGTAGGATTTTATGCTGTCACACTGGCTGAACTGACACAAAATGCTGTAGCAGTTGCCTATAATTGGCCTTGTGATGCAAGAGATAAACCCTAAAGTTTCATTTTATAAGATTTAGAGTAACTGGAAAACATTTACTCCATACCACCCTCTGTCCTGGGGGCTGAAGTACACCTCACCCCTTTCTTGGAGAGGTGCCTATAGCTTATGTCATCATCTCTAGAATTCTCAGTACTTCTTGTAACCCTCCAATATTGTCTTTTCTAGATTTTTCCTGAGCCATTTTATATTTTTTCTCAAAATTTCATTTTCATTCTAAGATTCCCCTTGAGCACGATGCTCAATGACCTTACAACAAACTGGTCAGAGAATGGTACAGATGAGAGAATCCCCACTGTGAGGGGAAAAAAAAAAAACAACCCTCTCAGCACATCTTTGTGCCTTCCTTACCAGACTCTGTCTGGAGCTGGGTTTTTTGCATCACCATCTCATTCACATTCCTCTGCTGCTCCTCAAATTTGGCTTTCATCTCACTCATCTCATCTTGCAGTATGCGGTACCGTTTTTCCAGAATGGCCTGAAAGAGAGTAAGAGAGCAGAATCTGTGTAGGTGTGCTTGTAAAGCTCCCATCTGACGCTGTTTAAGATTACAATGACATGGACCCCGACTCAGAAGGCTGACAATGACTCCGATTTATTACCCAGTTATTTCTTCCCTTTATATTATTTTACAAAGAACAACCCAATGGGTGGAAAAAAGGCAAACTTCTTCAATTACATTGGTGAAGTCAGAGGGACATCAAGAAGTCCCTCCTAGGGAAAGGAATGTAAACATAGGTTACAGTTAGGAAAACGTGGCTCTTGTTGACAGAACAGTGCCTGGGAAAGAGTTTCAGAGACACCAAAACATCACAGCACCAACCAGGGCTACACCCATCAGACAGAAATATTGGTAGTTGGAGTACTGAAGTTATAAAGAAACACCTTGGACTTGGTAATGGTCTCTGTACGACCGGCCAAGTCGTCAATCTCCATCTTCATCTCACTTTTCTCCTTCTCCAGCTTCTGCTTCACGCGTTGCAGGTTGTCGATCTGCTCCCCCAGCTCAGCTGTGCTGTCCGCGTGCTTCTTGCGCAGGGCGGCAGCCGTGGCTTCGTGCTGCAGCGTGGCCTCTTCCAGGTCACGGCGCATCTTCTGGAATTCTGCCTCGCGCTTCGTGGTGAGCTCTGTTTGAGCAGCAGTGGCTCCTCCAGCCTCTTCAAGGCTTCCACGGATTTCCTCCAGCTCCCGAGCCAGCTCAGCACAACGCTTCTCTGCTTTTGCCCGCGTCGCTTTCTCGCTCGTGGTCTCCTCTTCCAGCTCTGCAGCACGGGCCTGTATAAGGAGGGAAACAGCAAATCAGGAATTAAATAGGGAACAAGTCGTTCAGTGCTTAGGTTACTGCATATTTGTCACAGTAGAACACCAAGAACTTTGTTCTGGAGACTGCAAGCAAAACAAACTTCCTTCGAATGTCACTGTTTTGGCATTATAGGTAAAGACTTACTGACAGGAGGGGACCTATGGGTCAACTCATTCTAGCTTTAGATCACAGCTTTCTGTTGTTGTGTTGTGTTTACATGGCCAGCCTTTGGTAGTGGGGGGATACAGGGGGGGCTTCTGTGAGAAGCTGCTGGAAGCTTCCCCTGTGTCTGACAGAGCCACTGCCAAACTGTGGACAAGCATTGTTTGTGGTACTAGAGTTCAAAACAAGCAAACAGTGATGATGAAGTAGGTACATAAAGTCTCTTGCCTGCAATTCTCTGATCTTCTTCTGCAAATGAGTACCCGAGTTTTGCTGTTCCGCAATTTTATTTTGCATCTGGTTAGAATCAAAGTCTTTCCTGTGAAGGAGATGTTCTTTTTATTAAGAGAAACCATGTCCAGTTAAAGCCAAATAATAACACTTTCACCATTTTTTTTTCTCATACTTCCTTAATTTTTCATCCAAATGTTGTTTATCATTCTCCAGATCTACTATGGTTTCCTGTGCAAGTTTCAAGTCTCCCTCAAGCTTTCTCTTTGCTCGTTGAAGGTCCACACATGCTTTTCTCTCAAGTTCCAAAGATCCTTCAACCTGCAACATAAACATGTGTAAACATGACTGATGGAACAACTAAAGAATCTGCTCCTTCTCCTTGTGTTGAACATGCTCACATGGTTCACTTGCTGCTCCAGCTTGGTCCTAGCTTTGGTGAGGGTATTAACTTTGTCCTCCTCTATTTGCAGGTCATCCACTGCCTGTTGCTGGGCTTCTTGCAGGGCCTTCTTCTCCTTGACTAACTTTGCAACAGTCTCATCCAAACCTCTCACCACTTCAGTCAGATTTTTGACCTATTGTAAGGCAAAATACTTAAAGGTCACTAATAATTTTGGCCCTCACATAGGCAATGAACACAGACAATGAACTTTCTGTTAGACTCCCAAAGAGGCTTTGACCATTGTATGGTTACACTCTACAATCTCTCTGTTTATATATCAGCCCCTCAGAAGTCACAAAGCAATGCTGAACTTTATTTTAATGCATTTTTACATGCTTATGGGCTGGTTTTCCTGCAATACCAGGCCTACAAATCTCCTTGCACAGCAGCATGTAAGCATTCAAGTTTACTGAACTTTTACAGCCTATACACAGACAGAGCAACTGCTTTAAACATTCCAGAAAGAAAAAGCACCTTGTTTTCAGTGGCATGCTTTTCCTTTTCAGCCTTGACCAATGATAACTCAAGGTCATCCATATCTTTCTTCAGTTCAGAGCATTCATCCTCCAGTTTCCTCTTTCTGGCTGCCAGATCAGCATTCATCTCCTCATCATCTTCCAGCTTTTCCATTACCTCTTTTATTTTTGCTTCCAGCTGGAATTTTAGTTTGATCAGCTGGTCGCATCTTTCTTCAGCATCAGCCAAATTTTCATTTTCCTTTTTACAGAGAACAGAAATATGTTTCATTATCACACATTGGCACTGACACTTGCAGAAATCACCTGATTTGGCTGGTACACAAAATAACAGAATTTCCTTTCAGCCCTTTCCTGAACACTCAGACAAAACTGATGCAATCTGAAGAGCCAAAAATTATTTAAATTACATACAATTTGTACTTGCAGCTGTAGGTCCTTTTTCTCTTGCACCAGAGCCACCATTTTTTCTTCCAGTTTGCTCCTCGTGGCTTCTGATTTAGCCAGTTCTTCTTTTGTTCTCTCAAACTCTTCCTTCATCATGGCCAGTTCTTTCTCAGTCCCCACACTTTTTAAGAGTGGTTTTAACTTGAAGTACAGCTTCATCCAGGGCCACTGCTTGACTTTCATGAAAGCACGGATGTTGTACTGGATGCAGAGGATGGACTCCCTGAAACCACAAGGATCCATCAGCAGTGTGAATAAAGCCCACCTCTGAGCAGCCAGACCTGGCAGAGGACACACACCTGTGGTCAAACATTCTTTTCAGCTCCAGTCTCCGGAGGTATCCCCTGCACAGAGCCTGGGTCCGTGTGATCAGCTGTCCTAAACACTCATCTCTCATCTCCTCCAGGACCCCCAGCAAACCAGCCTTGAAGAACACCTGCAGCCAAAGAATAGACATCACTCCTTGCTGGGTTTACATTTCCATGCAATGGATGTTTGGCAAAATGAAGCATTTACCTTAGTGTGTCCAAATTTGTACTGAGTATGATCTATCTCAATGGAAGACAGCAACTTTTCACACGCCTTCCTGCTATCAATAAACTTTCCTTCTGGAATGACACTGGCATTTAGAAGGTGGTATCTGACAAAATAAAGAACAAAAAGCTTACCCATCAGTAGCATTTTAGTGCACAGGATGCCACAAGAACAGCTGTCAGTTTGAAGATACAGAGGAAGGCTGAGTCTGGCTCACACCTCCCGCCTCAAATAGCAAAGCAATAAGAAAAGCAGCAAATAGCAGCAAGTCAATTCAGTAGGTTCCAAGGCTGTGTTACAGCCCTCACTGAGACTGAAGGCATGGACAGTCTGTTCTCTGCACCTGAGAGACTCTGCTCATCTGTGTCACAGTCATTATCACTACTCTAGAGGTCCAGCTCATTGGGTTAGCTGTAAATTCAAAAAAAATGGATGGATTTTAAGAGTAGGGGAACTGCTTTTCTGAACCATATCCAGCTTCTCACATTCCTTCTGAACCATGTAACCCAGAATTAGACTTTGTATTCAGCAATGGACTTCCTAATCCTACACTGAGAGATTATTCTATACCTATTTTCAGCATCGATACACAAATCTGCCCTCCCACATCAATGGCTGGGCCAAGGCCTTCAGCTGGTACCCAAAACACCATTTCAGCCCTTCTCAGTGTCCTGCTGTCCAGCACACCCTGCACAGAGTTGTAAGGGGGGAGTGATTGCTTTGTCCTTAGAGACCTGACCCTACATTTGCCTTTGTTCTAACACAACCAGATGACCCCAGCTGGGTTGCCCTGAATTTAGCAACCCTTTGTAAATATCTTATTTGCAGCAGTTCCCATGATATGATTTTTGGTTGGGGAGTTTTATCTATAAATGAATCTGCTAATGCTGTAGAAATGTTAGCATGTAGAAATATTAACCCCCTACAAAATGAGAGGGCCATGTGGAACTACCTTGGATTTCCTGTTGGAGTCTCTTTTGTTACTGAAGCTCTATTTGCCAGTCAAACTCAGCATTTCATCAAGAAGTAGTGTGGGATTTAACACAATTTTATCTTTGTAAAACCATTCTAGTTAGAATTATTTAAACCACACTCTTCAAACCTCTACTAGATAGCAGTGAAATACAGGATGTGCATAGCCACCCTCTGTATTTTTGCTGAAACATGCTGGTGCCCAGCTTGAGAATTAAAGCAAAGAATATCCAAACATTCAGATTAGCAGGAATGAATTAAAAATAGGCTTTGGCACACAGTATTGAGGAAGGCATCTGGGTGGGCACTGCCCACACAGACCATGCTATTAGATACATCTTTTGCTTTCCATGCAGGTTAAATATTAAAATAGTCTTTTCCTAACAACTGTATTATGGACTGGTTTAGCAAGGCTCTTCTTTCAAATGAATTGGGCTCAATGCAAGCACAAGAATGTTATTACTGACCTTTGTTTGAAATCCCCATAAGGTATCTTGTTAGGAAATCCTTTCCTGCAGATCCGAATGCCTTCCAGGACACCGTTACACCGCAGCTGGTGCAGGACAAGCTTGTGATCCATCAGGCCTGTGACAGGGCAGCATGGGGACACACTGATTGCTCTAGCATTGCTCTTTCTCCCCTTCTCTATTCCATGTTTTATGAATTACCTGGGGTCTTTGTTTCATTGGGAACGATGCAACGCACAAAGTGAGGATGAGTAGTTCGTAAGTTAGACATCAACTTATTTAGATTTTCCTGTAAAACAGAGACCATTTCTAATCTCTATATTATCTCAGTTCTCAAAGTGATTTGACTCTGCTGAAAAGAAAAAAATCAGAACTTTATCTTACTCTTCTACTGAATATTCTACGATCCTTTGTAGGCATCAGCAAAGTAAATGGCTACTACTGAAGAACTTCCCTCCTGTCTTAAAATGAAAATGTGGCTGTGGAGCCAGGTGTGACAGTCTCGGCCAGAGAGCACACTTACCCGAAAGAGTACAGAGACAGTTTGGAAGGAAGAGCCCTTCTTCTTGGTTCCTTTCTTCTTCCCAGCACCTTCAGCTGGAAAATGAGATGACAGTCCAGCTGAGGAACTGCTGCAGATCCCTTTGACAGTGTTATAATTGTTCATCTACCACACAGCACAGCAGCACTGACTCAACACTGATCCATGTCAGGTGAGAGGTACAATAGGAAACCCCAAACTGGAAACATAGTCCTCTGAGCTTACCTTCATCTATGGAAGCAAAACTGGCATAAAGATGGCATAAAATTTTCATGGAGGATTTCTGGTACAGCCCAATGACAGTTTCATTCAGAGGGTCCTTGTTCTTCTCCAGCCAGCCAGTGATGTTGTAGTCCACTGTTCCAGCATAGTGCACCAGGGAGAAGTGGGCCTCAGCCTTGCCTTTGCCAGGCTTGGGTTTCTGGAAGCTGCTGCACTTGCCCAGGTGCTGGTCATAGAGCTTGTTCTTGAAAGAGGTGTCAGTTGCCTTGGGGAACATGCACTCCTCTTCCAGGATGGAGAAGATGCCCATGGGCTGAATAGAAAAATGGTGTTTTCAAATAAGATGAATTCAAGCTATAATGAACAGAGTGAAAGACATGCTAAAATTCAAGTACTGGAAGTATTTTATAGACAATTGGTCTGGGAGGAGCAGGTAAGCAAGAAATTTTTTAATAGCTGGCAAGATATTTAAAAGAACTCATAAGATTTTAATATACAGTTTTGAACTACCCAGACAGTGTGAGGAAAATAGAAGAAGTCAGGCAAAAACTGTGCAGTAACTTCTTAAAATACAGTAGTGTCTTTTTACTCAGAAGGAACAAATTGCAACCAGACATGGGGCTTTCTGGGATTTGAATTTAACTGAGAGAAAATCTGAGGGGGAACCAATACAAAAAGACAGGATAGGATGGAAGCACAGAAGGACAGAAGCACGGAAGGAAGGAAGGAGAGAGGAATAAAATCCGAGTCTTTTTAGAAGACAGGATACATTCTCAGTCAGTGGATAATTAATTAATCACGAAGGTAATATTTAAAGAAACAGAGGAGGTGAAGAGACCTGAAAGCTTCCCAGAGAGGTTTTATTGAAGGCACTCAGTACAAACACTCTCAAGAACCCTTTACAGATCCAATTTGTGTGATTCCACAAGATGCTGAAGAAACTCACCTTCTCAATGAGCTCAATGCAGGCAGCCAGGTCCATGCCAAAGTCAATGAACTCCCATTCAATGCCCTCCTTCTTGTACTCCTCCTGCTCCAGCACGAACATGTGGTGGTTGAAGAACTGTTGCAGTTTCTCATTGGTGAAGTTGATGCACAGCTGCTCAAAGCTGTTAAACTAACATTTGAGTAAGTGTGTTAATAGTGTTAAGCTGCCTCTGATCATTTTTTTTTTTTTCACAGAGATGTCATGGCAAGGTCAGCTAGACAGTCCCAAAATGGTTTTGATAACAGTGTAAAGAATATACAGGCTTACAGAAAAGTTGTGCAGTGCAGCACAGGGTTGCTGCAGCCTGCACTGGCCATGGTTTGGGTGGCCCTAACACCCCTAAATACAGATTCTGTGGGGAGAGAGACAGCAGCTTCATGGCTCTGCTTCTGCCATGTCTCATCTCTTACAAAGTGGGTGATGGATCTACAAAGTCAGAAGCAGCTTCAGACAGATTTGCCCTGTTCTTGAGGGCTGCACTGGGGTGAGGAACAGGAGGAAAGGTCAGAGAAGACAAACAAAACGAAAAAAGCACTTAGAGACAGGCAGAAGTCTGAGAGTACTGCAAACCTCAAAAATCTCAAAGCCAGCAATGTCTAAGACCCCAATAAAGTGCTGTCTGGGCAGCTTCGTGTCCAGCTGTTGGTTGATGCGCATCACCATCCACAGGAAGAGCTTCTCATAGACAGACTTGGCAATGGCATTGACTGCCTGGTGCACCTGCAGGGAGAGGGTCACACACCTGTGTCAGGGCACTGCTCGTGCACCCCCAGGACAAAACTGCCCTCACCATGCCCACACACAGTGGGCTAACAGGTCTTAATGGCCCCGACCAGTCTCAGTTGTGACCTGCACCCATTCCTTTTCCTTAGGGAGAGGAAGGTCCCTGCTGCTCCTTGACACTCACCTGATCCACTGTTTGGCCCTTCATGACATATTCATTTCCCACTTTCACCCGGGGATAGCACAAAGCTTTCAGCAAGTCTGCTGAGTTCAGGCCCATCAGATACGCTGCTTTGTCAGCCTCTGGAAAACAAAATAATAACTTGAAATACTTTCTTCTTAGCTCGGACACACGCAAGGGCATTGGAACCAGCCAGAGCTCACTCTGAAACTTGCAACTTGATTGGCTTTACTCCATCCACAAATCTTGACTAACATTCTCATTTACTTTTCTGAACAGCTTTGTAGGACTGGTCCTCGTGACAGAGTGGCTACAGCAGCCCCAACAGATGTGTGAAACACATGAGTGTTTCACTGTTGATGGGACAAGACAGAGTTTTTCCCATCAAGCCACTTCTCCACAATGTCACCCAGGCAGAACAAGTGTGTATGTGTAACCAGAACACTACAGTAATGTGCCCCAGGCACAGGCTCCTACAGCAGAGTCATCAGGAATAAACTGGATGCAGAAAGTGCCTCCACCTGAGGTGATAGGTTGAAAATCAAACCTCCTTTTTATGTCTAGCAAGGAACAACTGCATCTCTCCTGGAAGACTCCCTCCATTTCTAGTGAAAAATTACAAGGAAACAGTTGGAAATAGTTCTCTCCCAGCCTTGAAGGTATTACCTTCTGTGCCATCAGGCTCTGCCTGCTCCTCACGTGGTTTCTGCTTGAACTTCATGTTCCCATAGTGCAGGATTGCCCCCATCAACTTGTAAATCCCCATTTTCTCATCGGGGCTGAAGCCCAAAGTGTCAATGGCCACCTGCACACCAGAGAGATCAGCTGGTTTTAACAGTGGTGAGAGGAACACTGAGATTGTCTCTCCTTGCTAACTGTACTCACATCTGTGGCAACAAGCTCCTCCTGGTCATCAATGCTGGCCACAGAGATCTGCCCTTGGCTGATGAAGGGATAGTCACAGGGGTTGGCTGTGACAAGGAGCATCTCTGAAAGGCAAACACAGGAGTGAGAGCCAGAGCCTGGCAGGGGAGGTGAAACAATGGCTCAGCAAGGTTTCACAAGCTCTCCTTCCTTTTGCATCACAAACTCTTGATTTTCTATTAAGAGACCAGAAAGGCAGAGTAAAGCCTTTCATTTGCCTTCCCCTGGCTGGGCAGTCCTTCCAGTTTACTGTGTTGAGAACTGAGAGCTGAGCTGTCTGTGTGGCAGACACAGGAACAGCTTTTAAGAAAGAGGCTTTTAATTAAGGCTTATTTGTACTTATCCTCATACATGACACACACAGAGTGGGAGGATGGGAGCAGGAGCTCCACCTTGAGAAATGTTCTGTGGATGGTTGGGAAGGATGGGCAGAGCAGGCTGAGGATGATTCCAGTAGCTGGGTGTGTGGCAAAAGGGACAGATGTGGGGCAGGGGTAGAGAGTGCTGTGGCAGTGGGAAGAGGGAAAAGGCCAGAGGGTTTGCACTGGAAACAGGAAATAACCTTTGCCCATGTGATGAGAAGCTCAGATAAATGGTTTGTAGATCAGAGTACCTGCCCATCATGCACCTAGAATTGCTTACCTTTCTATTGAAGATTACTCACAGGATCTGGCCTAAGTTGGAATTTGCACACCATGGAGAATAGCAAGGTGTGAGGCAGACCACACATTGTGGGCAGGGTGACATTGGCCACCCCTGCACCTCACCTGCACACAGTTCGTCTTAGAACTTACCCAGGGAAGATAAATGGAGATGCAGCAAAGCCCTAGTGTGACCCTGTCATGCAGAGACACAAGTACAGCCTGGGGAACCCGGGCAGGGCTGACACTGCAATGCTGAGGATGTAAACCAGCACATGATCCCTGCTCTGCACAGACTGAGGCACTGCCAAAGGGGCACCTGGGGGCATGTGACACAGGGCACTGTCTCCTGGCACCACTGGACCCTCTGTCACTGAGCTGGCACACGGAGGGAAACGTTTCCCACACTTGACTTTACTCAATGTCACCAGCTGGTGGCTGTCCTTACCAAGCAGTTCAGGCTTCTTGTTGGAGAGGATCTGGTAGAAGATGTGGTAGCTTCTCTCAGCTTTCAGCTGGAAAGTGACTCTTGACTTTTCCAGCAAGTCTGTAACATGTGTGCACATTTCAGACATTTTTCAGGTTCTTTATGTTCTCATGAGGCTATCACCCCCTCCCCTCAGTTACTCACAGGTCTCAATGTCACCAGAGGCCAGTTTTCCAGAGGTTCCAAAATGGATACGAATGAATTTACCCTGGCAAGCAGACAGAAAGGTGGTGGTCAGTGCAGCAATCTCAGAGTGTTTTTATCTCTTCAGTCTTACTGACAGCATCACCAAATCAGTCTGATTAGCTTTGATATATAAAGATAGATAAAGGGGAAGACTTTGCTGCAGCAATGTGAGCATGAAACAGCTGCTAACATACCAGCATTTCATAAAAAACCAAGAAATCTGTCAGCAAGAACATTTTTCCCAGCCAAGGGGCTCGCAGTCACAGCTAACAAGCAGGCAAAGAGCATTAGAAACACAGGAGGGCAGAGGGACAGACACAGGATGACTCACAAAGCGTGAGGAGTTGTCATTTCTCACGGTCTTGGCATTCCCAAAGGCCTCCAGCAGTGGGTTGGCGCTGAGGATTTGATCCTTGAGCGTACCCTGCAGGAATAATTGAAGAATTATTGAAAAACACCATGAGCTACGTGGTAGGAAGAAGCGACTCTATGGCATGATTACATGTGCAGCCATGTGCTCTTCATTTCAGCTTTACAGTGCTACTGCAGCACCTTCTCAACTCCAGTGCTGAGAACCAGCACTGGAGGTAAACAACAAATAACTCATTTTCCTCTTATTCAGAATTTCTCCCACAGTCAGAGCTCTCAGGTGTCAGCCACAGGGACAGATTGCTCCATGTCAAGAAACTGGAGCCTCTAATTCTTCCTGGGCACCAACCCTGCAGACCTGGTTTCAGTCCAGATAAAGCTACACCTTGGCAGTGGCAGCTCTGGTGGCTTGGATTTGTTGTGGCTCTTACTGCACATCCTCCCCTGCTCCTACTGCCTTTCAAAGAGTGGCTGAAGCTAAGAAAAGGTATTTCGAGGTGTGTGTGTGTGTGTGTGTGACCAGTCCTGTCCACAGCCACAAGGGGATAACTGTAGCAGAATTTCGTAGGGAACGTGGACATGAGGTATTTTGGGATGAGATTTGAACTACCCCAAACTGGGCCTCAGTTTCAGGCCTGTCTAGGAGCAGACAGGCCTGTGGCACAGTTAGAAATTCACTTTAAGGTGTGTTTTAGTATTAGACAGCATAGTTACAGTGTGGTTACGGTGACCTCCTTAAAGGTAAAGTTGTTTACATTCTTTCTTACACTGAATGCCAATGAGAAAACACCTGTAACTATAAACTATCTGAAATTGTATTTAACTCCTCTCCTCGGGAGGATAAACAGAGAAGGCAGGATCTAACCATGTTGGTCACACGTGTGTTAAACTGACCAGCTTCCCACTTTTGTTGTAACCCTGTGGAATTGGTATACCCCAAAAAGGGCCCCATGTGGTCTGACCCTATTTTCCCTACCTCTGGCCAATTGGCTCTGGGCCAGCTTCTCGGCCCTGGATAGAGAACCTATATGAACCCTTACCCTTCTGTGTTCGCCCTCTTTGCCCTGGGACCCCTTCGAGAATAAAGGCTTGGAATAATCCTGAGGTAAGGAGCCTCTTTTGGATCTCTTCTCCCTATCTTGATGTTATTTCCCTCTCCCCAAGGTCCCCCAAGACTGAGCTGGCAACCCAAGAGGGGGTCGGAGGGGAGGGGAAATGTCACACAGGGAAATTAGGCGTTCCCTGGTTTCAGATAACACCCTGAACTGCCCTTTACCAAGCCCTCCCTCCCCACACCTTCACTGGGGACTCCTTCTTGGCGGCCGGGTCCCCGCTGGCGGCGATCGTCGCGTAGTACTGGATGACGCGCTTGGTGTTCACCGTCTTCCCGGCGCCGGATTCCCCGCTGGCCAAAGAAGGCTCAGAGTGAAGAATAATCCACCCCCCACGTCTTGTGGGAGACGAGGTCCAACGGGGCAGGTGCACTTACGTGATCAGGATGGACTGGTTTTCACAGTCTGTCAAAGGGAGAAATACCTGCGGTCAGAGAAAGCCGCAGGGGAAGTGCTGGTTCTCAGGTAACGGTGACCTGGTGTCCGTCAGGGGGGATGAAACAAAGATCTCTGCAGGTGAAACTGAAAAGGTGCATGGTCTACTCTCCACCTCTCTTTCCCTCCCTATACTCCACCTTTTGTCTTCTCTCCCCCTCCTTTGCTCATCCTGTGCTTGTTTTTGCTCCTGTATTTTCAATTCTTTACCTTTAATACTATTAAATATGGGACAGGAGTTTATTCAAATTAAAACCATGTGTTTTGGTGACAATATTACCACCAGCTCTGTTCTGGATCTACCTGCTCCTCCTTGAAGCCACATGCAGGTGTGCTGCCCAGGGACTTGTGAGGTGTGGTCCTGTACAGGTACAATACAATCTCTGCCCTTTGCAGAGATCCCTGTTAGGCTGCTTAGCTTAGTACTTAGACCAGAAATAGAGATAATGTGCTGCACAACAGCACAGTGCTTCAAAAATAAAGGAAATATTTCAGGAGCCGGTGAAAACTGTCTGGAGCTGGTTTTGCATCAGCTAGGCTTGGTAATAAAAAACAAGCAGATATTCACAGACCAAGCACTCTGCAAGAAATGAGAAAGGCAGTATGGGATGGCACTTGGCAGAAGCAGCACTTCTGACACACTTTTTTACTCCAAGTCTGGTCAAAATAGAAAAACTCACCAGTCAGCATGGACTGATAGGCGTTGTCAGAGATGGAGAAGATGTGTGGAGGGGCCTCCTGGCGCTTCTTGCCTCGGTAGGCCAACACCACCTCGGGGTTGTACACCGGCAGCCACTTGTAGGGGTTGACAGTGACGCAGAAGAGACCCGAGTAGGTCTGCAGGAAAAAAAAAATAGAGGTGTCAGTGAAGTCCAGCTCCTGCAGCTCTATTTTCTCCTTCGCCAGAAGAAGGAACTTACATAGATCATCCAGGAGCTGTAGCGGTCCTTGAGGTTGTAGAGGACAGCAGGTTCATGCAGGTGGGTCAGCATGGCCACATCCTCAACTCTGTCAAACTTAGGTGGGTTCATGGCATAGACATCATCAGGTTTGACAGCAACTGTCTATAATTCAGAAAAAGGACTTTTGACAGTCCTTCCACAACCACAGAGAAGTAGTAACATCTCTAAGGCTATTCTAATTCATGTTTTTCTTTCTGTTTAACTGTGCTAA
This sequence comes from Rhadina sibilatrix, assembly GCA_013400275.1. Taxonomy (NCBI): domain Eukaryota; kingdom Metazoa; phylum Chordata; class Aves; order Passeriformes; family Phylloscopidae; genus Rhadina; species Rhadina sibilatrix. Next base: position 157,642 of record VWYO01016083.1, on the reverse strand, counting down.
GCAAGATATGGCTATTTCAGGGCAAACACTGCAGCCAGCCAGGAACTCTACAACACTGGTACCTTGACAGCATCCAAATTTACTGGAGTTGCTATGACCACACAGATGTGATTTGTGCTGGACCAGATCTTCCAACACATTATCACTGCTTCTGAACTTTAGGTCTCTGTTGCTCATGACTGTAAGATATGTTGTGGGGGCGGCAGATGTTCACAGCTGGCAGCAGCTTAACTCAGCCACTGCTTTCTAAAAGCCTTGTAGCATCTACTGCCAAGATGTTGGTCGTGGTCATTCTTTGAACTGCTGCAGTTATTCTTACAAAAGGTATCAGGGCACAGGCTGCTAAGACATTTCAGCGTTTTGGAAGATTAACACCTTGGATGCTCCTCTGGGAAACTGCAGCCAGTGTCACTGACAATTTCACATGCAAAGGCGACTTGCAAAGTATCTGTCTGCTCAGCTACCAGTAAAGGAAGGAATTTGTGAGTGGATATGACAGCGTTAGCTGAGAAAGTGTTAAAGACTAAGTTAAGACTGGCAAGGCTATGATCCAACCTGGTTTAGAGCATTGCCTGATTTTTAGAACCCAAACCAAGAATAATTATCCAATGAATACTTTTATCCCATCATCCAGAGCTACATTTTCATGTGGAGGCTATGCTGGTCCCATTCAGAGGACAGGGGAGGGCAGGGCAGATTTCTTGCCTGAGCTAGCCTGGTGCTTTCTCAGTTCATCCCCAGCAGATGCCCCGGGTCCCTAAGCAGGGCTGGGAAAAGGGCCAGAAGGAATGCACTTACTCTGCCATCCTCTGTCTCAACAGTTATCTTCCCATCCTGTGCAGCCTTAATCCTCCCCCTGATGTACTCCACCTCTGGGTCAGCCACAAAGCAGTAGGTCTTGGCATCAAATGGCTGGTTCTGGGCTTCTATTCTCTCCTTCTCGGATTTGCGCAGGTACGGTGCGGCCTCACCAAAAATCTCCATGCCAGCGTCCCTGCTCATGGCTCTGAAAGACAGACCCTGCTGGGCTGGTCCCCTGTGTGGTGCTTAGGGCAGAGTGGAGCTGAACATTCACCCCAAGTTGGCTGCTCCAAGCTCACCCCTCCCAGCTCTCGGAGATCTTGAGGGAGTTGTTCACTTTTCCAAGCTGGAAGGTACAAAGGCAGTGAAGAAGAGCTACCACCCTTCATGGCCCCAAGGGAAGGAGATCCATGTCCAAAGGAGGAGGAGGGCTCCCCAGGAAAATGGTCAGATCTGAAGGATTCATGTAGTCCTTGGAAAAGGGAAGCCCTGAAGATTATTTTTCTTCTGGTTTTTAATTTATGACTTCTCCCACTCCCTATTAACATGGAACCTGCTCTAGTCCTCTGGTGAGCAGCCACAGTGGGCAGGAACAGACATGTGCTGTGGCTTGTTAAAGGAGCTCATGGAGGGGGAAGAACAGGGACCTGCCCACAGTAAGCACAAGAGAAAAGCCAGCTCCTGCCAGCCTGGGCAAGCTGTTAGTTCTCATGCCTCAAATCCTCACCTTAACAATCAGTCAACAGAAAGCAGGAAGGAACCGGCTGACATCTCGTATCTCTGAAAGAGAAAGAGTCAAAGGTCAGACTTCAGCTAAGCTGCAGCCTCTCCAAAGGCCCAACGCCTCTCACTGCAAGTAACTGTGCCTTTTGAGGGCCAGCAAAGTTCACCAGGGACCATTCCTTCCCTGCCCAAGGAATGGCCCAGCGGGGAATCTACAGCAGAATTCCCACCACGGTGCTACAGCCTTGTGAGGCTCCAAGCATAGGGAACAAGACCTGTGGTAGGAGTCTGCTATCCCTCAGCATGGCCATGAGCATGGCCAGGACATCAGGAGCCACCAACAAGGGCTTTCTTCCTGACAGCTTTTATAGGCTCAGCTTGGTTCCCCTGGTTCAGCCCCTTCCCTATATTTGGAAGGATGGGATCGACACTCCTGCCTGCTCACCAATTCATGTTCATTTTTTTGCCATATACAGTGTGTAAAGAAAGGACCTACTCTTCTCTCCCAATTTTAGTAACTCTGGGATCTATCTGTGGTTTGTAGACTTCCCTTTGGTGGAGATTTCCTTTACTGGGAACATGCTCTCCTGTCAGCTACGACCACAGCCAGCACTTCACTCTCACCAGCACATCAGACAAATGATAGCACAGAAGAGATCTGCCTCACTGCTCCTGCTCACAGATTGCCTGGGCAGAGCTGCACAGTGCTGAAGGAACTCAAACCAGCTCCATATGGGGTGGAGAACAAGGCCACAAGAAGGAAAAAGAGGATGAGAATTTATGTAGGATCAGTTATAGCAATTCTTGTGGCTTACACCACTGCATGGGTCAGGGAGGACAGGGTGGGAGGCCATGACTGAAATACAGTGCAACAAACATGGCAAATTAGAGACTAATCAGAAAGAACAACACCCAAATGTGGCCAGGGGCGGACAGTTCATGAATGCCAAATCATGAATACACTTCACAGGTTTAGCTTCAAATACAACTTTGGCTGCCCATGACATTCACTGCCCTTGCTGTCAAAAGGAGCTGCAGAAGCCCCATTACATCATGGTAAGGAGGTTCTCAGATGTGTGACTGCAATTCCCACATGAGAAGGATACTGGGAAAGTGGGCTTTAAATGAAGATCTCCCAGTCCCAAACTCATTGCTTAGTTGGTACAGAGCAGCCAGGCAATGGCTGGCAGGGCAGCAGTTGGCAGAACAGTGGGAGTCTTCACCACAGCTGGAGTGAGCTCCTGGTGCAGGAGAGGAAGGGTCTCCTCCATCCTGAGCCATTCTGACTGTTCTGCTCATCTATCACTGTTCAGCAACCTCTGTTTGCTCTCTGCACTGCATGGACACTCACCCAAGTCTGCAGAACCTCAGCAGAACAAAGCCAACAAGGTTTGTGTGAAGCCAGAAGCCCCCTCCACCCTCCCAAAACAGCTCCTGCCACCTCCCACAGCACCACTCTGAGCTGGAGCACCCTGGGACACCTACAGCTGCTGCTACAGCACAGGGGATGTCAGCCTGCCTTTCGGACAGTGGCTGACCCTGTTTGTGTTGGCTCGATGAGAGCTGAGCCTGTGGGCTTGCAGCAGAGTCACTGGCACTAGTGTTTTGAAAAACATGTTTCATGTTGCCCTTAATTTCATTTAAGGTCACTAAAAATGGACACCACAGCCACATAACTCATGAACCATGAATTCCTAGAATCCCCCTAAGCCCGGAGGATGAGGGGAAAGCTTATTTTAGCATCCCTTGTGATCGGCCCTTTGAACTCAGCACAGTGGATGTGCTGAGAGCAAAAAGCTGAGGCACACCAGACCAATGAGCAGTCTGGGGCTTTGTCCTGACACCAAATTGCCTCTGTAATTCAGAAAGGACATTTCCTGCTCCCAGGCATGCTCAAGACAGGAGGGGCTGGACCTCACCCACACAATCACCGGGTTTTGGAAAAGACCTCCAAGATCAAGTCCACTTTTGACTGATGCCCATCTTGTCACCCAGTCCAGAGCACTGAGTGCCATGTTCAGTTCTTCCTTGGACACCTCCAGGGATGGGGACTCCAAGCCTCCCTGGGCAGTCTGTTCCATTGTTTGACCATCCTTTCAGTGAAGAATTTCCTCTTGATGTCCACCCTGAGCCTGCCCTGGCCCAGCCTGAGGCTGTTCCCTCTCCTCCTGTCCCTGTTCCCTGGGAGCAGAGCCTGACCCCCCCCCCGGCTGTCCCCTCCTGTTCAGGGAGTTGTGCAGAGCCACAAGGGCCCCCTGAGCCTCCTTTTCTCCAGGCTGAGCCCCTTTCCCAGCTCCCTCAGCCTCTCCTGGGGCTCCAGCCCCTTCCCCAGCTCCATCCCTTTCTCTGGACACACTCCAGCCCCTCAGTGTCTTTCTTGCCATGAGGGGCCCAAACAGGACAGAGCACTCAAGGTGCCTCAGCAATGCTCACACAGGGGGATGGTCCCTCTCCTGGTCCTGCTGGCCCCACTGTGGCTGGTACAGACCCAGCTGTCATTGGCCTTCTTGGCCACACTGCTGGCAAAGTGTGGAAGCAGAACAAAGAGGACCCTCAGGCAGCAAGAGCCACTGTCCCAGTTTTCTCTTGCTGGTTCAGGTGCCCAGGTGGGAGCAGAGTGCAGGAAAACAAGTGACACTGAGCAATGACCCATGGCAGCTGCAGGTACATCTGCTGCTCTGTGCTGCCAACATCATTGCAGAGCTGTCCTGAGGTGAAGGTCACGAGGGTGCTGTCACCACGAGCCACATTGCCTTGCAAGGCTCTCTCATCCCATCCTGGTGCTGCCAGGGAGCTTTTATTGCTGCCCTTCATTCAGAAAAGGGCACACTCATAGCTCAACATACCCCCACAAATTAAAGGTGGATTTACTGGTTGGTGTCTATCTATTTTTGCACAAAGAACTTCGGGAGAACAAGGAGGTTTTGTAAGCTGCAGCTGAGTAAGTTCCCTGGCACGCTGAAGGAACCTGCTTTATTAAACTGGTAATACACAGCTTAAAACATGGAATGAGCTGGCTCTTGCACAGAGACAGGTGCAACCATTCCTGCCCAGGTCTCCCCAGCACAAATCCTCACACTCCCAGCAACATGTACAACTGATGTAGAGCTGCTAGAAGTCAGGGGCTAGACACTCTACCACTAGCATAACTTCCTTTAAAAAACATGTTTCCAATTGAACCCAATCAAACTTTAAAATTCTCTTCTAGGAGCCAAGTCAGCTTTTTGCCTTTCCTTTTTGGCCACTAAACCTAAGAGCAGTCCAGTAAAAGTGAGGGGCTTGTCAGTTTATGTCTAAGTAAGGACTGTGGCCATTCCCCCTGCAGCACAGACCAGCACATCTGCTTCACTGAGTACAGACTCAATGCCCCAAGGCTGGGGAGCTCCTGAGCAGCCCCAGCACGCACTGTGCTGCAGCCACAGGTCCTGGAAGCTCCAGGTGAGTACACTGCTTCAGCAGCAGGGGCTGGAAAGTCTTGGTTGCAACCAGCAACCTCAGTGCACTGGGACAGGCTGTCCCCAGCTGTTTGACTCCTCAGCAGTCCATGTATCACCTGTTCTACCTGACTGAAAACACACACTGATTTGCAGAGGTGGTGAAGAGCCCAACTCAGTTCTCAGCCTCCAGCTCCATCCTGCAGCTCACTAAAGACCATGTGAGAGCCTTTATTCATCCCAGATCCTGGCTGTGGGCTGATGGGAGCACATCTTCAGAATGCCAGGTCGGTGCTGGAACCATGCAAGTCTGATCAAGTGAGAAAAGGCTCAGAAAATGTAGATATCTTCAAAGGCACTGGAGAAGGGGAGAAAGAGCAACAGCATCTCCAGCCACACATGACCTTGGCTTGCTTTCTTCCTCAGGCTGTCAACAAGGATGAAGCAGCTCTGGGTGACTGCAGGAGGTTGCACTACAGACCTCCCAAGAATCCTTTTCACCTGAGTCTTTCCATAATCTGGACTGAAAATGCAATATAGGGCTTTTGCAGTTGTTTAAGGTCACAGTCTCTGCACCTCTTCAGGTCCTGATTCTGCCCATGCTGGTGCTGAGAACATTCCTAAAACAGCCTTAACCCATGTGGCTTAAGTACTACTCACTAGTAAAGCTCCTCCATGGGCTATGCAGGCAGCACATGAGGAATGTGTTGCCTTCCTTGGGTAGACAAACGGAGCCCATCCTCATTCCTCAGACATCTTGTCACTGGTCCCCAGCCTGGGCTGGCAGCAGCTCTTCAGCTGGGGTTATGGATGCCAGCCCTTCAGAGGAGATGCTGTTTTCCACTGGTATTTTCCAGGACAAACAGGCCAGGGCTGGGTGTGCTGTGGGCACACACAGCAGAGCTCCGTGGGTTGGCCTCTGCCAGGACTGTGCTCTGCCCTCCCCCTGTCTGTGGGGGTCCCAGGGGTCCCTGCTGGCCTTGGGGAACACAGGTTCACCTTGCAAAGCACCAGATTCCCACAAATCTGGTTCCCAAATGAAACCTGTCACCTGGCAAAATTTCCAGAGAGGAGACTCACTTGGGCAGCCTGACCCTGCTCAGCCCTACACCAGCACCCAGCACAGCCCCAAGAGAGGAGCCCTGTCACAAACCTTTCCTGCCCAAGCTGAGCTCCTTCCTTGTGAGCTGGGCACTACACTTGGGGATACAGGGAATTTGGGTACAATGAGTACAGAGGGAGCTTGCTCTAATACTATATATTATTTCTAATTTCTATAATTTCTAATACTATTTATAATACTATTTCTAATACTGGACTGGAAAAACATGGAGTATCTGCTGACAAAGTGTCTCCAAGCACCCCCAGCAAATTCCCTTTCCCCTCCTTGACCAGCTTTGCCTCCTCCCAATGAGCACTTAGCACAACCCTTGGGCCTCCTAAACACGCAGGGAACAAATCTGGGCTCCCTGCTGTCACTGAACAGGGCAGGAAAATCCTAACAGTTGCCTAAACAACACTTTTTAGGTTTTTAATAAACAAACAAAACTCTCAAATAAAGAAAAAAAAAAAAGCCAAAGAACAGCAAAACTCCACAACCAACCACAACAATAAAAATAAAACTCTACACTTCCAGAGAAAGTCTCCCTCCTGGAAAAGCCAAAGGAAAAGTGATGGGCATGGTCAAATTGGGAGGCTGAAAAAAAGCAGGACATCAGTTGCTCCCACTGCCATGAGGCAAGGGACATGTCACTCCATCTGAAATCCTTCTGGGCCTTTGCCACACTCCCCCCAGTCTGCCATAAGCTTCCTGGGTCAGTTGGTTCTGCCTTTCAGGGCACAGAAAAACAAGGTAAAGGACATGACACTGCTGCCAAAACATTTATGGAGAAGACAGGAATCCTGTATTTGTCTCTGTAGTACGAGTCAGCTGCAAAAGACCTTTAGAGAAATCAGTGTAACAGGTGACTCTTCCCAGGCTGCAGCTCATGTGCTGATTTTGCAAAGCCTGGGGACAGAGGTTTGCTTCATCCAAATTCTGCTTTAACTTGGCTCAGCTGTAACACCAATTCTTTTTTCTGAGCAGCTGTTTCTAACTAATTTGTTTTATTTTTACTTACCATTGCTTCATACGATCATGATTTTCCAGACTGTCCTCTGCGCAGAAAAGGTATTTGGCCCTAACACACTGCTGCAATATTTGAAATACAGGCCTGATGTGACAGCAGAGATTTTGAGAAAGGCAGATAAAGGCTGCTGTGCAGGGCACAGCCACAGGATGGTAAGAGATGGGGCAGAGATGGGCCCTGAGGACTCCACAAACAAATCACAAGAGATCAATACAGACCTGAAGGTGAAACCCATGGAAGAGAGAAGTATCTGATGTCTGTAAAAATGCATGAGGTGGCACTGCTCTGAAACAGGTGAAGTTTTCACAATTTTGGAAAGACACAAATTTTCCACAGGCTTTGCACCTTCCCTCAGAATGGAACATTCTCTTCCAGCTCCCACATCCCCACAGGAAAACACCAGTGCTACCTGCAGGAACACCTGTGTTCAGCCTAAGACTCTCTGGAACCCACACCAAGAACTGTTCTGGTTTGTCTCCTGTGGGCCATTCTCTGAGGTTCAGCTTAAAAAGGCACATTCAGCTCCTGATCTGCATGACTAGAAATAAATACTGCTTTCTAAAAAGAAGGAAAGCAGAGGAAGAACGTGAATTTTGACCAGTATACAAAGTTCTGTTGATATTCTGGTCAAACCTAAGCAAATAAAAATATATATTGCCTATATAAATCAATCTTTATTTTCAAATGCTGCACTGCATAAAATGTATCTGATTGCCAGCCCTGTGCATGGACACAGCCTCCCTCCACCCTCCCCACCTCCCCTCTCTCAGCACAGCACAAGCAAAGCAACTACACACCCCATCATTTGCACCAGAAGAAAAAAAACGATTTGCAACCCAATTCTCTTTTCCTTATAAGTGAACAGCATTCACCTGGAAAAAAATCACTAGAAAAAATACATTTCATTTCTGCATTCAGATGAAATGATCAGGCTCGCTACAGGGCTGGTCCCACACGTGGCAGCTGCCAGTGCTTTCAGTGCTCTTCACTTCCTTAACCTGGATAAAGAAATAATCTTAAGGCTCCCCTGCTTCTCATAGAGCAACTGCCTCTCCCAGAAGGCAAAACAGTGCAGAGAAACCAGAAGGCACAGCTCCTCTGGGAATGCCATGGCCCCATGGCTTTGCATCAAGTAATTCTCCTGCAGTGACTGTTGCCCTTGCTGATGTCTTGCCAGATCAGCAATTGTTTTTTTTACCAGCAACACACACACTCTTCTCAAGTGAAAAGTGATTTCCATCCTTTGCTCCCAACAATGTTTCAGAGAAGTCCCAAATTTCATTCTGTACCCAAGATCTTGTTGGCAACGATATCCATGGGGAAGGCTCTGTAGAGATTTTTGGTAATGGGAATTTGCAGAAACGTGGATGCCTTTCTTTTTAGGAAGAAAGGAGACCTGCTTCACAGGATGTTACACTTGTGTGCTTCTGCTTTAACTCCAATGTCCAATCACAGCCAAACCCCCAGGTGATATTCACAGCAATCTTTGAAGAACTTCTGTTTTAGGATGTGTATTTTCTCATGTGTTTAGCAATAGAAGCCGAAATCTCATTGCTCTTCTTATTCTGGCCATAGTAGTCCACAAAGTCACCATCAGGGCCGAGGAGGTACATAATTATTGTGTGATCCACCTGCAAGAGAGCACAGCATGGCTTGGGAAAAGAGGCCACAGAATCAGGGAACACCAGCTCAGAAGGGAAACGAGGGATCCGGATCACGACCAGCAGTGGGATACAGGGAAATGTGGGATTGAGATCGGGATCAGCAGTGGGATAGAGGGAAATGCGGGATCGGGACCAGCAGTGGGATAGAGGGAAATGCGGGATCGGGATCAGCGGTGGGATACAGGGACATTCGGGATCGGGATCAGCGTGGGATACAGGGACATGCGGGATCGGGATCAGCGGTGGGATACAGGGACATTCGGGATCGGGATCAGCGGTGGGATACAGGGACATTCGGGATCGGGATCAGCGGTGGGATACAGGGACATGCGGGATCGGGATCAGCGGTGGGATACAGGGACATGCGGGATCGGGATCAGCGGTGGGATACAGGGACATGCGGGATCGGGATCAGCGGTGGGATACAGGGACATGCGGGACAGGCGCGCCCCCTGCCGGCGCACTGAAGCAGCCTCACCCATGCACATCCCGGGTATTTCAATTGGATTTAGCTCAAAATTAACTCCACTGCAACTTTATTTAAATGACGCTGCAAGTGCTGTCCGCATCTAACCGTGACAACATCTTTCTCAGCAAACACACAGAGTTCTGGCGCTGGGAGCCATGACTGCTCAGGACCGAAGTACAGCCAGGCCCTGAGCTCAGCTGCATTAGAAACGAGAAATCACAGCGACTTCGGAGCCCACAGGAAAACAGCCAGTCAAATATGCTGCAGATCACAAAGAAATTTGACTATTTCCAGGCTTGCTAGTTCCTGTGCTACTCTCTGCATTTCTGGGATTGCTTAGAACACACTTTGGTAAGGTTCTGATCTTGTAGGAGGGCATTGTGGTTCTGACAGCTTAACATACCACTGCACATGGGACTTGTGCAGATCCAATAGCTGGTTTTAAAAGGTACATGCTGCTCTTACCCACAGTCTTTCAGTTGGAAAAAGCTCCTTTTACTTACTATGTAATCGTTGTCCTCATCCTTGGGTCCTTCACTGTAGTACACACGGTATGCTTTAGCCACTTGGTCAATCTGTGCCTTGCTGCCAGTCAATCCGACCAGCTTCGGAGAAAATTCTAGATAGAAAGAAGACATTTACACATTTTAGTGAAAAGAATCCCTTCAAGAGGCTCCTTTTCAGTGCTCTGTACTGCATGCTGTGAGACACAGAGGAAGAAAGCAGGAATACCTTTAACATATCGGGCAATGGCTTCTTGGTTGTCCCTCTCAGGATCGATGGTGATGAAGAGCGGGGTCAGATTAGGCAAAGATGGAATTTGATCTGTGACATTAACAATTGTTATTTATTTTAGAAAGCCAAGTATCATCTCTCATCTTCCTTCAAACAAGCTCACAGCCATGTAACATCTATCCGAGCCCACCCCAAGTGACTAAAAAAAGACCATTTTGGGCAGCTTTATTTATGTAATTTGTGAAGGAAGCAAATGCCATGAGATGCAATGCTCTGTGTCTGTGCTGGGAGCTTCCAGCCCCTCAGCCAGAGGCTCTGCCCTGCTCAGGGGGGATGACAGACTGGCTCTGCTGCAGAAGATGCTGTGCTGTGATGCCTGTGTTGGAGCACTGGCTGACACAAGGAAAGCACACCTTGGGATGGTGGAGCAGGAGTAAACATGAAAACACAATCCAGGCTCTTTCCTTCATGTTCCAGCCAAAGCCTTCACTTTGGTCTGATTTCTCCCATGCTGGGATACTATAAACTCTGCCCAGTAATTCCTCAGGGCCTGCAGGCTAAGAAAACACATCTAACACGGAGCCTTCCTCCTCCCTCCATTCCACAGCACAGCCACTCTGCTTCAGGAGAGAATCTCATAGAGATGAACAAAACAGAGGGAAAAAAATCCTAACATACCTCACAGTCACTTCTTGGCAAAAATACAATGCAATACATTTCCTGTAACTTGCCACCATCTTTTTATTCCCAAGTCCTCTGCTGTGGAAAGATCAGTGCTGTCACGTCAGACTCTAGTGACACGAGGGATTGATCTATGTACCCCTTAGCTATTAATTCAATAACTGAATAATAGCCAGCAGCATTTTTTTTTTAATATTACCAGTTATCACCATTGGTGGTATTTTATCAGAATAAGCCTGACCTACCCAAAAATCCCTGTTTATGGACCCCAACACCAACTGAATTCCCATACCAATTTCGTCTACCACTGCAATCATTTTCTCCAGCTCATCAGGACAGATGTCAGGGCAGTGAGTGAAGCCAAAGTAGATCAGCACCCACTGGCCAACGTAGTCCTTGTTGGTCCTGGGCTGTCCCTCATGGCTCACGAGCGAGAAGGGCCCTCCCAGCAGCGGCTTCCCAATGCCTCGGTTTCGTTCCTTCTCCAGTTCTACAAAACACAAGTAGAAATCAAACACATCCGTGCCACAGTGCTTCCCAGGCAAGCCTTGGGAGCAGCCACCTCTCAGGGTCATGTCAAGATCCACCAACGCCCATCACGCAGAAATCCAACGTGCACGTGCCTTCCAGAAAGCGTTCCTTTCGGACAAAATCAAATACATCACTAAATTCCTATGAAACACGATATTAGCTTTCATTGTTACCCAACCGCATTTTTGTTTAAAAAGGGGGAAAACAAAGACAGGCATGTGGCCTGCTGTGAAACAGCGAAATCAGCATCGGTTGCAAAACAAACCCTAAAAGCTGCAACTTTACTGTTTTCAACAGTAAATCCATGAAAAGGAAAGGCGTGGGCAGTTCCTTCAGGAGAGGGCAAAGCTCATGGGATGCACGGAGCCCACAACACCCAGCTCCGTGTCTGCGCTGCACAGGCCGGCACAGCGTGCGGCCAAACACGACTATTCCAACCTAGGAACCTTCAAACGCAGAACCCCGAACTGCTTTTAATTTTTGAAATTTTTCTGCGGCACTTCCGTAAACAAAGGCACCAAGCGGCCCCGTGGCAAAGCTGCGGTACAGCGACGCCGCCCAAGCAGGTAAAAATACACCTGGATGCAAAAAATCCACATCATCCAAACAGGAAAACTGCTTCGTCCGAAGACGGAACGCGACACCCACGGCGCCCCTCCCGCACCCCGCACTCACTCTCCTCCTTGAGCCGCTTCATCACCTTCATGCCGGCCAGCAGCCCTCCGCCCAGCACCACGGTGGCCGCCAGCGACCGCCACGACAGGAGCTGCGGGGGACAAGGGGTTTGGTGACCGCTGAGGGCACGGGAGCGGCCCGGCCGCCCGCGCTCCCTCCCTCCCNTGACATCCAGTTCGCGGACGCCGAGGATGGGCACGACTTCGGCGGCTGCCGGCGGCGCTACTACCGGCACAGCCTGCTCTTGCTGCGGCAGGCGGTGCGGACGTGGGCCGGCGAGAGCCCGCCGGTAGACTTCGTGCTGCAGTTGGGCGATAGCATCGACGGGCAGAACGCCCGGCGCGGCGAGTCCGAGAGCGCCTTGCGGCAGGTGCTGGAGGTCCTGGGGCAGCTCCCGGTGCCGGTACATCACGCGTGGGGCAACCACGAGCTCTACAACTTCAGCCGGGCCCGGCTGGTGCACACCGGGCTGTACAGCCGGCCCGCGGGGGGCTCGGACGGGCCGGCGGACAGGGAGTGCCACGCTTATCACTGCAGCCCCGCGCCGCGGCTCCGCCTCGTCGTGCTCGACACCTACGACGTGAGCACCCTGGGCACGGACCCCGGCAGCCCCCGCTACCAGGAGTCCCTGCGCTTGCTGCGGGAGAAGAACCCCAACGAAGACCTCAACAGCCCTGAAGGTAACCTTCGGCTTGGCGGGGGAGCGAGCGGGCGGCCGAACCTTCGCTGTCCGGAGCTGCTGGTGCTGACAGCGGGATGCCGGGGGCTCGGGGATGCCCCATTGCTGCCCTCAGCGCGGCTCCAGGATGCTCCCCCGTGCTCCCGGTGCTGCCGCGGTGCCTCTGGGCATCGGGACACCTCTGGGTATCAGAACACCGGGCAGCTGCTGGGGAAGCGGCATTGCCCAGCACACCGAGTTGTGCCCAGCCTATCCCACGCTGGGGGGACACCCAGCAGTGGAAACCCTGTTTGTGTAGCATGACCAAAACTCCTGAAAACACTTAAAAATAATCTTCCTTGGGGAAGGGGGCTGGAGTTTTGATCCAAGAAGTGCGAAAAAACCCTCGAAAGTTCTGAGAGTAAAACACCCATCAGCAGATTTACGTAAGGCAAACAGAGCAGCCATGGGAGGTGTATGCATTTGTGCCTAACCTTCTTCTTCATTGCAGGGCTCAAAGAACCTTATTTTGTAGCATTTAATGGAGGATTTAGCCAAGCCCAGCTGGACTGGTTGGATGAAGTCCTCAAGTTCTCTGATGAAAACCAAGAAAAAGTTATAGTTGCGGGTAGGTGGATATGGAGGTGGATAAATAGACAATCAGAATGGTTTGTGTTGGAAGGGCCCTTAAAGCTAATCTAGTTCCAACCCCTATATTTGACTGGGGTTGCATACTCCTATGGAAATATGTGGGGGAAAAAAATAAAATTTCTAGCCCATATATGTTAGCTGTGGAAAACATGCAGTTGGTTTGGTGAGGTACAGATGGAACCCATGAAAGAGCAGAACAGCAACCATGCCTCACATCAGCCATACTCAGCTGCATGGCTGAACTTCCCAGCAACCAAGCAGACTTGTTACCGTTGAACTCTCTTTTATTTCTTCCCCTCCGCGCTGCAGCTCACGTGCCCATCCATCCGGGAGCTTCCAATGGGGTTTGCCTGGCCTGGAATTACGAGGCGGCGCTGTCGGTGATCCACTCGCACGGGTGCGTGGTCTGCGTCCTCGCCGGGCACCTGCACGACGGCGCCTACTGCCTGGACACCCACGGAGTTCATCACCTCACCCTGGAGGGCGTGATCGAGACGCCCCCGGACAGCAACGCCTTCGGAACTGTTCATGTCTACGAGGATAAAATGGTACTGAAGGGAAGGGGCAGGATTCCTGACAGAGTTATGCCTTTCTGAAATACCAGGAAAATACCAGGATGGCTCTTCTTCGGGAAGGACTCGGACAAAAACATAGGAGATTTCAGCTGTTTGCTTTTAGAAAGCTGCGCGTGGCTGATCCTTGTGGCTTTAGCTCAGGCGTTTTTTTTCTCTTGGGTACAGATTATGTTTCTGTAAGAAAGCACCTTCTTTCTTTTTGGAGAATAGAAAAGGCCAGTAATTGAAAGAAATATAATGCAGAACGTTGATTTCAAACGCCCAATCCAGACTGGATTGTTACTGTGAAAAGATGCAAACTATGTAACGAATATTGTTCAAAAAAAGCCCCACTGCTGTTCTCTCAGTGAGCATTAAAGCATGCAGAGTTGTACCTGCCCAGCCACATCTCTATTTATTTATTTTCTGTGTACGTTACAGTAAGGTCTTGTGTCTGGCAGAATATATCCAGCCTGTAGCCTAATTCAGTCTTCCAACATTGCTTTAAAAGACAAAAGTAATCCTCAGAAAAAGCTGAGCCTAAGGAGAATGGAGACCATCTGTGCTGCACCACGGAATACTACAGATACTCAGGTTGTGTGTGCACAGCTGGCATCACCTGCAGCAGTGCAGACACCCATCTGAATAAAGGTGTTGTGTGTTACACCTGGAGCTGCCCTGGCCCTGTCCCAGCCAGCTCCTGAGTCCAGTGTATCCACCTGTGCTTTCTTCTCCAGGATGAACAGTGGGACATGACTGCTGCCTCAGGGCTGTTGCGTGGGTCCTGCTTTCTAAGAAAAAATAGGTGAGCAGCAAAGTTGTGACAGTGCTCATATCTGCTGGTGACAGGCAGGCTTGAATATGCATCTCCCAGAAAATAAAACGATACAGAAGCTTTCATTGAGTTTTCTTTAAAAAAATAGTGTTTATTACTCAGTAAAACCTGTGACTTTCAGTTAAAGATAATAGCAAAAATAATTTTTTTCAGATATATTCCACATATGATTTTAGCACAGGACAAAAATACAGACTGCTCGATTTTCCAATAAGTTTGAAATGGATTATCCAGGCACCTTTTTGAAAGTTCTATGGCTGTAAATAGTCATTTATTAAAATAGTATTTGCTTTACTTATCCCTTATGTTACAGAACAGTAGATTTCCCAAACTGAGGTGATTGGAGAGTGATCCAGGAATGCAATGATATCTTGACTATACCATCAGAACAGACATTAGATCAATGGTGCTTGGAAAATGTAAAAAGCAGCAAGGTGAACAGTTTCCATACAAAAATTTCCCTCTCAGGTTTGACAGTGTTCCTCAACATTTCACCAAATCTCAGTGGGCACTGCTGAAAGCAGCCAGGTATTCTTGGAGCCTATCAAACCAAGACTCACCTTTTGTTAAGCACCAAAACCAAAGGCAAGTCAGGTCAGCATGGTTACTGCAGACTTTCTCCCACCCAGTTAAATCACTGTTTTGCAGTGTGTTGGCCAAGACTCTCGCATGTCTTTGTTCACATAAATGTACAGCCACGAAATAAAGGGGAGGAGGGCAACAACAACTGCAGCAACCAAGCGAGCTCCTCCCAGGGGACTCCTGTAACAGGACAAATCCAACAGAGCTACTTCAAATCACTGAACCTTTAAGGTTGAAAAAGACCTCCACGATCATCAGCTTCAACCTTGCACTGCATCCCACCACGCCTGTTGCACATAGGTAACACCTTACAAAAGAAAGGCCTTGTAAAATCATGGTTCAGGCCTGCTACTTCAGCTCAGCACAGCTGGTAAGTTCCTGTGAGGAAGGAATCTGCACCTGTGTCAAGAAAGACTTCTATCTCTGGGAAACATCTTCTATTCAGGAGACAAGAAATGTAAACGTCAGCAAAGTTTTTGATGGACACGTACACTAGCAACTACTAACCAATGAACTGAGTTGCAGTAAGTTACTAACCAACTAGAATTAAACATGATGCCTTTAGAAAACCATATAAATATGAGCTGTGAAGAATAAAGATTGGCTATTGTGCGTGCAGAAAGGTGTTTTGTCCATCCCTACTGCAACATGTACCCATTAAACCCTATGGGTGCAGTGCCACATCCTGTTGTGTTTTTTGAGCACTTCCAGGAATGGTGACTCCCTGGGCAGCCTGTGCAAATGCTTGACCACTCCTTCAGTGAAGGAATTTTCCCCAGGATCTAATCTTAACCTCCCCTGGCACAGCTTGAGGCTGTTTCCTCTGGTCCTGTCCCTTGTTGTCTGGGAGCAGAGCCTGACCCCCACTGACTGCACCCTCCTCAGGGAGCTGTACAGAGTGAAAAGGTCCCCCTTGAGCCTCTTTTTCTCCAGACTGAGCCACTCCAGCTCCCTTGGTGATTCCTGGTGCTCCAGACCCTTCCTTAACTCTGTTCCCTTCCCTGGACAGGCTCCTGTCCCTCAAAGTTATTTTTTAAGTGAGGTGCCCAAACCTGACCCCAGGAGTGGAGGCCTGAGCAGTGCCAGCACAGGGGACAGGCACTGTCCTCATCCTGCTGACCACACCGTGGCTGGGACAGGCCAGGATGTCCTTGGCCTTCTTGGCCACTGCTACAGCTACCACATAACATTCACATCTGCCTGCAGCTGGAAAGACAGCAGAGAGCCTTTGGCCACTTTATTGGGGCTCCTGTGGATGCATCACCAGAGTTTTTTACTGGTGAGGCACAAAGAATTTCGGTCAACTCAGGCTACAGAAAATAGTTGGAATTAAAAAAAAACAAAAACAAAACAAAAAACAAACAAAACAAAAAACCAACACCCTAAGCAAAGGGAAATTGTCCCTGTTATGGCAGGGGGCAGAAAAAGGGCTTCATGTAGCCTTACATTCTCCCCTAACCCAACTTTTATTTGTGCAAGACTCTCCAGGCTGTAGCACCAGCTGGGCATCTGGAAGATTCAGAGGGTGACATGAAACAGGAAAACAAGCTGCCAAAATTGTGTGTTTTCAAGGAGCTAGTCACTAAATGTGAACATTGGGATGGATTATAAAAAAAAGAGAAAATAAAACTTACTTTGCTGAACTGCGACAAAGACTCATCCATATTGTAATAATCACCAGTCCAAACAACTCTCTAAAAAGCCAAACAAAAAAAACAGATCTGAAAATAATCAAACAATGCAAACTTTGCCTTCAAACAAGTAGTGGCTGCTCCTCTGGAGAAGTTCAATATATTTTTCTAGGATTATAATTATAAAAGTATTAACAAAAAGTTACTTTGCTTCATGCCACAAATCTACAAATCGACATGACAGCTAAACAGCTGCAGAAATTTTCCTGCCTCCACATTTTGTTCTACTGCTGGATTTATATTCCACAGCACATTTCTCTAATTAACTTAGGCAAAGCAGGCACATTTTTCTCATTGAAATAGAGCAAAGCAACATCCCAGTTTTCCAGAGTGTGATTTGGTGCAGAAGCAGCTGCCAGGGCTCCA
Organism: Rhadina sibilatrix; assembly: GCA_013400275.1. NCBI lineage: Eukaryota > Metazoa > Chordata > Aves > Passeriformes > Phylloscopidae > Rhadina > Rhadina sibilatrix. The sequence goes on along the minus strand of VWYO01016083.1, from coordinate 140,463 downwards.
CCTCAGTACTTTGCAAGCACCTACTTTTTAGGCAACTCCTGAATGTCCAGGTGAGAAATTCTCCCTTGTCCTCAATCCCTTGGAGGACTCAGCAACCCATGCCAGAAAAACATGCATTTGGTATTGCCTCAAGAGTTTTTAAAACATTGACTACCACTCCTACAGCTCCAGGAAAAGAGCACAGAGCTGTTTCACTGTGCTTGTGCCCTGGTCTCTGAAAGCCAGACAAGTAAATCTAACTGCCACAATCAGGGAAGCAATGACTGTTCACTTCCCTGTGTCCAAGGAGTCATTGGTTTGGAGCATTACGGTCCCTCCTCTTTGGTCTGATCCCTCTGTTGAACCAACAGCACTCACTGCAACAGCCCAGGAAATAAATTTTTGGAAGGTGACACCAGGAGGAGATGGCTTGGTGAGCTGGATTTGGGTGGGAGCAAATAAAACCCACTGCTTACCTGCCTTCCTCTTCATGAAAAATGTTTCCTTGAGCGTAAGCAAACAAAGAGCAAGCCAAGGCAATGGTCCCAACAACACAGCCAGCAGAATGAAGGTCACAGAGGCTCCTCCAAACACCATTGTCTGGGGGAAAAAACAGACTGTTAGCCACTATCATGAAGCATGAAGTAAATCCATCTGGGTCTTACACAGACCTGAATGCCAAATACCCCTTGGTGAATTTACATAAACCTGCAGTTTTACAAAAGTTGTGCTATTATAATCTTTATTTTCCACAGATCTTGGCACAAGGAAAACCCTAACTATGAGTTTAACGTGCAGATTCCCTTGACCAGCCAAATGCCATTATGCCACCTGTTACACAGTAAACCTCCCTTGAAATATTCAAAACCACAAGCAGCCAACCCTCATGAGTTCTGAACTTAGAAATGCTGCCACTTTATATGCTTAAGGTATCCAGAATGCCAAGAGACTGCAATGGTATCATTTGTGACAATACTGTGCACTCCTGAAGTTTTTTCTTTTTTGAGTGTGATTTTAGTTCATTCAGAGTAAATATTCATCCAGAACAGATACAGTCATTTTGTACATAAAATGGCTTTAAATTATTTCTGCTGAATTAAAATACTAAAATCTTAACTATGTTCTGAAGACCTTAAACAAATCTGATCCGAATGATCCTCTGAACCCCAGAGTAAAGACCCTTGGAAACACAGCCTTTGAATGCTCCTACTGCTGCCCATTGCTCTGTGGGGCAGCTGCAATACCTGGCACTGAACAAGACCTTTAGCACTTCCATGGGACTGTGCAAAGCTCAGATGCTCTTGCACGAGGTAGATAAACAAAAACACGCATTTACAACAACGAAACAAAGTGAATTAAAGTGCTAAGGTCAACACAGAGCCAGCATGCTGCCAGGCTTCTGCTCCAGAAGGCTTTGAGCTGGAATTGGGATGCAAAGGCAAGCCCATCCCAGCTGGGCTTTTTGCTGGGCTCCTCTCCTCACCTGCAGTATGTCCAGCCACCAGCACTAAAGCAATGATCAGCTTCTGCAGAAATAGGTCCTGCAGCTTTTTGCCCTCAGAAGGTAGTAGGATGTGTTTCCACAGAGCCTGATTTTAATCTGTGGTTCAATTAAAAAAAAAAAA
>VWYO01016083.1:68335-133435 GCA_013400275.1 Rhadina sibilatrix | reverse complement strand
CCGGGCCGGGGCTGCGGCACGGCGGCGCTGCCCCGGGCAGCCGCGGTCGCCCCCGGCCCTCCGCCTGCGGTGTGTGCTTTTTCTCAAGACAAACGTTGAAGTAGAAGCAGTTCAGCGCGAACTTGCGGTTCAGTTTTCGTTCCGTTCCGATGGAAATTTACAGTGCTGCAGCGGGTCGTGTTGGTTCCCACCGGCACTTGTTGATGGTTGAGCAGCCTTGCAAAAACGGTGGATGTTTGTTTTTCAGAAAGGCCTCAGCAAACGCTTTGAGTTTTTCCTTTAAAGTTAGACCACTGAAGAATACTCTCTGCTTGAAAAACATTTTAGGCCTTATTAGGCTGAGGTGGCACAGTTCTGGTTTGTTTGCGTTTTTTGAATTGAATGCAGGGACGGTAATATTAAAGAAGCAATTTACCCTGTTTGGGGACTGGGAAAAAGGAAAGGTTGCTCTCTCTGTGACAGAAATGCAGGTACTGTTGTGAAATAATGTTTGTCACAGTTATTTGCTGCATTCTATGTTCTGTCCTCCTGGTATGGACTGTGCTGAGTCTGTGGGGACTTGTTTGGGCAGAGAACGGATGGTTAAAATGAAGAGTTTGGTATCTTCAGAGTAAAAAGGTGAATTTTGGCTCCTTGTAGCTTCCCCTGTGTGGAGGATTGGGCCTTGTCAAGATAGCATTATTCATCTTTCAAAAACCAGAATCGCAGACCCTGTGAATTAAATGCACAGGTTAAAAACTTGACCGTGATATGCCAAAGCAGTTGTGATTTAATAAGAACAAGCCTTGCTCTTGTAGTACAGTTACAACCCTCAATGTGTTGCCCATTGTATTTCCACCTGACCCATTTTTCATATTTGAGTCGTTCCTCTGAATCACCTGTATCTTCCAGGGCTCAGAGTTGGTTTTGCACCCTGGCACCTGTGATGCTCTCTCAGGTGAAGGAAGGGCAGTTGGTTCTGCTGTAGCTGGTTTAAATATGGATTCAGGGCCATGGGCCAGTGTGATGATGCCCAAGTGCTGGTGGTTTTTCCTAAGGTAACAGGTCAGTGTTTAGGTGTCCCAGGAGCAGCTGTGTGTGGGATCCTGGCTGAGCTCTGGAGCAGCAGCTTGCTGTGACTGTGATGGTTCCTGGAACCTGCAAGAAGCTCTCCCAAGAGGACCTGTGCTGCCACACCACCTGGGTGGGACGGGAAGGGGCTGGAGGTGGCTGCAGGTGGTGTGCAGGCTGCTGGGGCAGCTCTGGCTGCTCTCCAAGATGCACAGTGGCCTTGCTCACATGTGTTCCTGCTGATGCCAAGGCAAGCTGAGCTGAACAAAGAAAACCCCACGAAAGTCCTGAGCGTTCTGCAGTTGGGATGCCTGGCTTGTGTTTGTGGTGGGGCTGGGCAGGTGCTGGAGTAAGGGAGGTGCAGGAGTGCATTGCTGGATAGGGAGAAGAGCAGGTGGGGACTGCATAGGTGTTGATTTAATTGGCTTAAACATCCTGACAAGGCGGAGCAGGGAAGTCATTAAGCTGGAAACAAGTAATTATATATATTTTTTTTAAAGTGTTGCTCAGTTAATTTTCAGCCAGAAACATTCTGACCTGGCTTGTGCAACTCTTGCTGTGAGGGAGGTGGGAGTGGGAGAGGGTGGAACTCCCACACCAAAGAACTGTGGCAGTGCTCCCCTGGACAGCAGTCTGTTGCTTTTGGAGACCCTGCCCAGAGACCATGTACTTGGGCAAGCTCTCCTGACGTGAGAGTCCCTTGCAGGGGGTTTCTGTTTTGGTGTCAGGTCAGGCAGTTTTATAAGGAGTGTCAGCTGTCAGGGCATTCATCAGTGCCTGGGGTTAGGGAAGAGTTGTGAGGATGCTGGTACAGGGGAGAAGTCTTCAGTGAAATTGAGGCCCATCACATTGATGTCCAGGGCAAGGGCAGCTGATCCAGAAGGTCTCTGCAGGCCACCCAGTTTTGGTTTTAGTTCTGTATCCTACACCATTTTTGATGCACACAGACTAAAGTCCTCCAGGTGATAATACAGAAATGAAGGGACACTGCCCTGTCCTTGTGCTGGACTCACTGTGCAGCCATGGCCCTCAAGCCTGGTGATCAAGCAAGGGGTTGCTTTAGGCTTTATTATTATTCACCCTTATTCTGCATGCCCCAGCTTCACTCTCGTGTTTTCTCTTGGCTACCTGGATCAGCTGCCCATGCCAAAGGACCTGGAGCTTCATTTCTTCTCAGAGTCTCCTGGCCAGTGCAGTTCATGGTGCTGCACTCAAGGCATAGCTTGAAGACAAAGGAGAGCTGGAATTCTTAGTATTAAAATAGATCCTATTCCATATTTTTTTAAATGTCTGTTGTGTGCACACTGAAGTCTGTCCGGATGCTGATGAGTGCTGGTGTGAAGAGTTGTAGTTGTTCTTACTCATGTGTAATGTTAAAGTTCAGGAACAGTCCTGAATATTTAATGTCCTGGATGTTTTGTGGGAAGTAGGATACCTTTGACAGTGATTTAAGGAAAAACTAGCACCCAAACTGTAATTGGAGCAATTTTGTGTTTCTCTCATTGCCAAAATTAGTAATAGTCATTACTGCGAACATTACTCAGAAAATGATAATTCGAAGAATGGTGGTAGGAAATCTAGAAATGTAGTTTATTCCAAGGCATAGGGAGAATTTTGATTCTAATTATGACCTGTGGAGTCACTCATCCTAACTACAGTGCCAAAGAGGAACTGGAACCACTTACAACTGATGGTTATGGAATCAGCTCAGCTGCATTGGGCACTCAGGAAGACTGGAGGCAGCTGGGATTTCTCCAAATACTCGCTGCCTGGTGTGTTCTGATATCTTTAAAAAGCAAAGCAGAGCTACTGCGTATGTCTTCTCAGAGTGTACATCATGTCTCAGATGTGTTAGGTGGGAATTCCTGACTGGTTCAACCAGAATTTGGGATTCTCAGTTCCCTTCACGTGTGTAGTCCTGTTTGCTCCCTCACTGATGTCTTAATTTTATTTGCCTTCTTCACCCCACTCCAGCCATTTTAGTAAAAAATCAGAGGAGGTCTGTCTGTGGTGAGAGAGTCCTTTGTGAGTATGAGGCAAAGAGCCTGGACACGGAGGTTGTTAAGAGGTGTGTGAGTGCATGAGGAGATGAACTAGAGTCGCCTTCTTACCCTTGGGTGCCATTCATGACGTCAGTGGCTTACTGAAGTTGGGTGATCAGTTCCTATTTACAAGGAAAGTCTGTCCTGTACCTTTCTGGCAGAAAAGAGCTGCTGGGAGGCTTTTTGAGAGGTCAGGAATTGTTCATGTTTGGCTGTTGGCAGAATCGGTGAGCGCTGTGATAGACTTTGTCAGTCACTGGGGTCAGGTGAATTTGGTGTGGCTGTGTAATGCACACTGTGTCAGTGGAGTCATCGTGGCTCCTGCACACAGCCCTGGCAGGAGCAGAATATTGCTTGAAATCATTTGTGGGCATCGCTGCAAGCAGACTGATCCTCAGTATGGGAATTCTGTAAGAGATGCCGTGGTTCCTGTGTCCTCCTCTGTTGCTTGCTGCCTTGGTGAGTGCATGGAGTGACTGGAGCTGCTCCCCTGCCCACTCTTGCGCTCCTCGGTGGAATTATCAAACCTGTGTGTGTTAGCAGACAGCACTTGTGCAGGCTGACTCTGGCAGTTTGATGGGTGTATGTCTACTTGGACATATTTGCATTTGTTAAGAATGATAAAAGTTGTGTGGTGAGCAAATCAGTGTATTTTAGTAATCGGTGTATTTTAGTTCATTTGTGCCCCCAGTTTATTCCTGTATGGGCCTTATGGCCATGTCTGCTTTTATGTCTGGCCATATGGTTTTGCATTTTGGCTTTCTCTTTTGTTTTACTTTTAATCAACTCATGTTTTTGATATGTCTGTTTTCCTGGTAAAGGGGCAGCCCTAAAGGGTTAGCTGGTTTCCTCAGACACTGGGAGGCCTTTTCAGTTATTTCGTGCTGATTTGAGGAAGCCAGAAGGTGTGGAAATCACACTGTTGCCCATCAAAATGAGAGTTACCCTGCAAGAGAAAGATGAGTTTTGTGAGAAAGCAGAAGAAGCCAAAATGTGTACTTTCCAAACTTCATGTTGTTGAGGAGTCCCTGAAATTAAATTTGTGTCTATGCAGTGAAGCATTGCTTACAGGAATCTCGTTGTAACCACATTAAGCTCTGCATGTATCAAACACACATAAAAAGCTTTTCAGCACCATGCAGCTTTGAAGCTGGATGTCTTCTGTTGGATTTAGGCTTGATAAGATTTTATGTGAAAGAAAATGTGGAGGTCTGCTTCCCAGTGAAAGAAGCAGGCTCCCTGTTGTAGCCAGTGGAGACTGGAAAGGAAAGCTGTGTGAGGGGAAGAAGCTGTGCAGGGTGTTTGAGTAGTGCTCAGCCGTGTGGGTAGGAACTGGCAGCAAATATCCATCTCCAGGCTCTGCTGAAGTGATGTTTATAAAGAAGGTCTAAAAATCTCTGAATGGATGTGATGCTTCTGGCATCCTCTCAAAGGCTGAAGTGCACTGATCTGGACCAGGGTTGGAAAGGTGCTGGTGATGTTCCCTGCTCTCATGTACCTCATTTAAAATGGGCTTCATCATATTTAAGTGCCTCCTTAGATGTGCATGTGTGTCTTGCCCTTCTGCTTTGTACTAAGACAGCAGCATCCATTCAGGAATATGGACACTGCTCTGCTGCAGCAGCAGGGTGAGGAAAACCTGCCTGATACTGGCAGTTGAACATTTTCCCTGTGGTTCAAGAAGTATCACCTTGGAATGTGGGCTTTTCTGTGGATATTCTGGTCAGGATGTATAATATATAATAAAAATAATTGTACAGTGTTGTCTGCTGGGTTTGGAGAGATGAACAAATGTTTTGGGCATTCCTTTCTTGATCCTGGTCATTTATGGTTGCTGGGCTGTAACAACTTTCCTGCAATGAGAAACTGATGACACTTGTTCAAAAGAATCTGTGTCTTTAAGTCTATTTGCCTAGGAATTGTTAAACTTTTTTTTAATATCAGTTTGGTTGATTTCTGGTTTTTGGTTCTCCCTGTGCAGTTCTGCTGCTGCTCCCTTGGCCATTGCGTTCAGTAATGTGAATCTTCCACTGTATTATTCCAGGCTGCTGGTGTTCCCTGCAAAGGGCTTTTGTCTGTTTTCTGGGTACTCAGGTTTCTTTTCATGTTGTGGATTTGTTTGATTGCAGAAGGGATGTGTGAGCAGTGAGTAAATGACAGTGCAGTGCTTGTTGAGCACGGAAAAATGTCTTTCAAAAAGGTGTGTTACTACAGCTGGTTTACTTAATGTGTAGTAGTTATGAGAAATGCCTGGAGAGAGACATTTCACCTGTGTTTCTTCAGTTCAGCTCATAGATAACTTGAATACTGTGTCTGTTAGGCTGAGAATGGAACAGCTATTGCATCTTTGTTGTTCCTCTGGTTTGGAGGATGTCTGGAATATGAGTGTGAGGCTCGCTGCTCACAGCTGGCACTGACTTGGCTGTCAAAATATTGAAATAATTGATTATCAAAATCAATGAGAAGGAAGGTGCTCAGAGTTATCCTGAAGGTGCCGAGGGGTTAAGCCATTGTTCATAAAGTGTGAAAAGCAGGGAGAGTGGGTTTCATCTCATTCTCCTGGGACAAGATTGCAGGAAGGATTTGTGCAGCCTTAGAGCTTTGGTTTTCACTTGTGGTTATGTTAGTGTCTGAACAAGACAAAATAATTTTTGCTGTGACTCTGCAGCCTGTTTTCTGTCCCCACCCACCTCTTTGTGCTGCTGCTGAGTTGTTGGACAAGTTATCTCTGTTACAGGTCTCTTGCTGAGGTTTGCTGGGTGGATTTATGTAAACTGTATAGGAGATGCTTGGAAAACTGCCACTGCAGGTGGCACCTCATGTGGCAGCCCCTATAAGAGGCATTGAACTGACTGCAAGAGTTGGTATGGATGTACCTTTTTCTTACCTATACCTTTAACATACCTGTACCATAACAGCCCCATCTGTTTGTTCACCTTGTAGGCATTTCCCATGTTGGACCATGTTTGTCCCCTTGCCTCATGAGTGGTCCCAGCTCAGGACCTGTCTTCCCTCTTTGGAACTGTCTGAGTGAATTGGCCTTTTTCATGAGATCCTGAAGCTGCAGAGAAGGATAGACTGCAAGGAGATTTGCAGTAGGAGAGGCTTGAACTAATTCCTGTGATTTAATACTCAGAGCACCCAGAGGACAGTAGAGATGTGTTTTAAACCAAAGGATGTAAAAGAAGACTGATAAACTTTGGCAGCCAAGTACATATGGAAATAATGATAAGGAAGGAAGGAAGAGTTGAAAACTTGCTCTGCCTCAGCAGTTGAGCTGCCACAGCCTCAGCAGCGAAGTTTTGTCAGCCTGAAGATTTGCATTTTGGAGCTGGTGTTCTGGACAGGCTGTGGTCCTGACTTTGGTTCTAAACTTCTCGTTCCACTTTTATTTTATGTTACACTAGTCTGGTTGTGATGGTCATCTGCAATCTTACTGGGTGTGTTTTTGTTTGAGGGGAAGCTTTAGGTCTTGAAGCTCCCCATGATGTGCATTTCCTGGTCTGCTTAGGTGGCTGTTTCTTTAAGATTAGTCTTGCAGTTCATGCAGGTGTAACATGCCTGTGTCTTGTGGTTAGGTAGAAAGGTGCAAACGTGATTTTTATCAGATGTCATAGGTTTGTTTAAACACAATCCCAGTGGAGCTCACTGCAGCCCTGTCTGGTGCCTGCTTCATGCCTGCACAGATCCTTTGTGGGGCATGTGCAGTATCATTGGCCTGGATTTGCATCAGGAGTATCATGTGATGCTGCAGAGCATCTTCCAAAATGTGTGACCTTGACACCTCAGGCTGTACCCTCGGTGGTGAGATCTCTGCTATTGCTGTTAGTGAGCAAATACAACACGATGTTGCCAAGTGTTGTTGCCCATCTCCCTCCTGTTTCTCGTCTCAGGTGAGCTGAACTCCTTGGGCACGGATGGAACAGTGACAGTGGCTGTGGCCCATTAACTTCCGTATGAGCATCAAGGGAGATGGGAGTATGTGTATTGCACAAATTGTGTATTTATTAGCTGCTAAATTGATTTCCTCTTCTGCAAATCAAAGCCTTGGTGTTTGCCCTTTACTGGAGGCAGGGCGAGCCCTCCAGGAAGCAGACAGCTCTGCTGGTCCTGGAGCAAACAAAGAGTCCAAGCACCAGGAATTAGTCTGTGTTTTGAATAATTTATCTGATCTTTCTGAGGTGCTTCAGGAGATGCCCTGTGGCGTAAGGAGGACAGCTGTTGGGAGCAGACAGCTGAGCTGAATGGGAGTTTATCCTTTATCCGTTTTTGTCTAGGCTTTTTTTCTGTGGACCAAAAGGGTTGTGTGGTTTGCTTTGGACCTAATTTTCTGGAAGTGGTTCTCTGAAGTGAATTAGCTATCTCTTTGCTTTTGGACCAGAAAGCAAAGTGTTTGTACTTTGAAGAGGTTTGTGGACAGAGATAAAACAGTTTCCTTTAAAAACATATGGCTGTGTTGTTTGACCTGGGAGGGGTTGTGGACTAAGATGAAAGCATTACATTTGGAAATCTCTTCTGGGGAGCAGTGGGACCATGTCCGAGTTTTCCTGTAAAGACCAGTTCCTCTCCTGAACACTGTCAATTTAGGACTTGGTCTTATGCCATACTTTGGAAACCTCATTCTACCTTTGATACCCTCTTGTTTCCTCCTGTCCCACTCAGAAACCTGCAAGGGCAGAAAGTTGGGAAGGGGGAGGATGGTCAGAATGGCTTTGTACAATGCTGACCCTCAAGGTCTTTTTTGCCTTGGGGTAGGTAGCTGTAACAATCTGTGTGGAAAGTGAGGTATTTACATGTCAGCTTTTAGAGCTGGTTTGCTTTGTGATTTGGGGAAGAGGTCAGATTTCTGATCAGATATAGCCCAGCTGTTGTCACTAGAAAGTGTGACACTAGTGGAGGTGTAAGTTAGTATGCAAGTTTACACAAAGGAGATGTGAATGAGCTCAGACTTCTGTTGGAAGAAGAAAGGGTTGGATGCAAAGGTTTAGATACGTGCTGCTATAGGCAGCAGCTTGGCAGTTGAGTTCTTTCTGTGCTGGAGCCACATGTTGTGGAATAACTGAACAAGCCTGCCAGCATTCTCCTAGAAATGCAAAATCTATTTGAAAAATATATTTTTAATTAATTTATTTCTTTTTTGAGAAGAATTGGAGTAATAGCCTGGAGCTTATCTGCCCAGCTGGTTGTGCCAGAGCCATACATAGCCAGATAGGCTTCTTATGGGTTAAGCTTTACCACTGTGTATCAGTGCTAGATGTCTGTGAGGCTAAGAACAAAAATTTACTCCGTGGCCTGTTTCTGTGGTTTCATTCCTGCTGATGAGGACTTCAGCTGAGCAAATGGGAGAAGGATCTTCTCAGCAAGTGTGGAAGTTGCAAAGATTGAGACAGGAGTGGTGGGAGCTGGTGTCTGAGGCCCACATGTGTCTGTCTGGAAGGTCGTGTGGGAGGGCTTAGGGTTAGGGACCCTATCAGGGTTCTCCATCAGGGCCATGATTTGGAATCTTCTGTGAGTTGAAGAAATTCCTAGTCTGATTTGTCAGTATGGCTGCTTTTTCCCTGCCCTACAAAAATACGGGAAATGAGGAATGTGTGAATGCACAGTTTATTTCAATGAAGCCCTGCAATGTTTCTAGATCTGGTAATTCGATTAAATATAGACAGGCCTTAGTCAGGGCTGGCTTGAACAGGAGCCTGGAACTGAACTGGCAGCAGGAGCCCTGAACCCAGACCAGGGCACTGTGGTGCTCTCACACTACCTGGGACACAGTCCAGGGGCCACTTGTCCACAGTGTTGTTTCCATGTAGTAAATAGCAGCTTTCTGGGAAGTTTTGTGTAGGATTTCCCTCTCAGAGCTGATACTCTGATTTCAGCAGTAGAGCTCTGACTGCTGAACAGTGTTCTCAGAATAATCCTGTGCTGGCATGTCCTGACTCCTTGAGACCCAAACCAAACACAAGTAATGCTCTGTGACAACATTCTTCAACAGGTTGATGTCCTTGCTGTTGAGCAATGCAGAAATGGAGGATGTAGTAAGACTGGGGTCATCATCTTCCTGTCCCTTCAGACATTGTGTTCAAGAGTTGTGGGTTTAGCAGCCAACACAGGTTGGTCCATGGCAGCTGAGCTGGTAAAGGGAAAGTTTGGGTCATCTTCATCCAAGCTGTCACGAGTTGCTGCTGCTTTACTGCCCAGCAGGAGCATTGACTCATGCCAGGAGACAAGTGTATTGCTCTTCCAACCTTGATGATTCAATCCCAAGTATGGCAGTTGTTTTAGATGACTGTGGGTTTGATATAATCTGGTGGAAAACTTCTTCGTGGTGCTGGGCCACCTTGTGAGAGCCAGGAGGGAACTCTTGGTGCTTTTGCGTGGGATAGTCCGTTTTTATGCAGGGCTGGTGCACACATTCCTTTTCCTGAAAGCTTGCAGGGAGAAGGAGTTAATGGGGACAAGGGCAAGGGAAGAAGATAGCTGGATCTCAGTTGGGGCTACTGGCTGATATTTTTGCAACAGTCTTCTGTTACCCAGCGTGAGACCGCGGGGATTAGCTGGGCAGACTCTCAGGCTCCTTCCGGGCTGAGGGCCTGCCTGCCCTCTGCACACCAGTAGAGCTTTTTTACGCAGACTTTCAAAATCCAGTGCGCTTGGGGAATTTTTATTGAGAGGTTTTATGGTGCTTATTTCTTCAGCAGCGAAATTTTGTGTTTGCCCCTGGTTATTTACCCTAGGAAAAGGGTAAACAGCAAGGTTGCTGCTTACTGAGAGTGCCGTGGTGCTAAATTCCTCATGCACATTGCTGTAGTGCCTGCATCCCAGAGCCTGCTGGATCACACCTGCCTCTTCCAAGTGGTGGTGGGTCAGGTCCTTGTCACTGCTCAAAGAGTGGGAGCTTTGCCATGACCTGCCCTTTATATCAAGCAATGGATCTGTACCCAAGTTCTGTAGTGTGGTTATCTGGTGTGATCTCTGTGTGATTAGGAAGAAAATTCTTTGCTTGGGAAGAAATTATTCTCTGTGATCAGTTGGCTGTTCCTGGAGTTAGTCATTGAATCATAGAATGGTTTGGGTTGGAAGGGATCTTAAAGCCCATCTCATTCCACGCCCCTGCCATGGCAGGGACACCTTCCATTAGACCAGGGTGCTCCGAGCTGTGTCCAGCCTGGCCTTGGACACTCCAGGGATGGGGCAGCCACAGCTGCTCTGGGCATCCTGTGCCAAGGCCTGCCCACCCTCACAGCAAAACATTTCTTCCTCATGTCCAGGCTAACCCTGCACTCTGTTTAAAACCTGTGCAGGTAAGGATGAGACTCCTTGTCAGGGAGTTCAACCTGATACAAGGTAATGGGAGAGGGAGCAGCTGTGAGGGGGCCTTGTCCAGCCTGAGGGGTGATTCTGGGGGGAACCTTTGATGAGCTGTGAGGGCTGGATCTGGGATCTTCCTGTGGGCAGAGCCATGGCTGGATTAGCTGCCTGTGCTGCAGGATGGGCACTGTGTCAGCCCAGAGAGCTGCTGACAGGTGCCCATGCCTTGTTTCCCCTTTAGATTTTAACCAGGCTGATTAAGAAGTGAGCTCTTAGGAAAGCACTCAAGAGGATTCTTTTGACAGAACAAACCCCATTTGTTCCTAGCAAAAGTGGTTTACAGCAAGGAGAAACTTTGATGTTGAGTATTTTCTGTTAAAAATACTGTTAACTGCTAAATAGTGACAATGTGTTTGCTTTAATTACCCCCCTAGAGTACATTTGAATTATAATTTTCTCTTTAAACCACTTGTTAAAATCCTGGAAGTGTGTTTACTGACTTTGTGCATGTTCCATGCAAATGTCACATGTATTTTGAAGGAAAGGATGACAATAGCATGAATGCACTTACCCATTTAGCTTCCTCTTTCATAGGCAATTTCTGTAGGTCGAGCTTGCCAGCTATTAATGAGAATGAGCAGCTATTGAATGTTATTTTTTTTTTTTTCAAGTACTCAGTCAGTGCTCTGACTGTTGATGATGAAACTGGTGGCACTTACAGAGGGCAGGAGGGGTCTGGCCTGGACCTGGCACAGGCTGGCACATACCTATTGTCCTCTCCCATTAAGTAATGCTTTTTGCTGTGCCTTCACTTCTTCTATTCCAAAAGACCACCTTTAATTTGAAGGTGGGGGTTATTTTATGCTGAGAAGGAAAAGGCAGTTGCTGTTCTCAGTGCTGGAAGATCAAAGGTTTTACTGGAGAGAGATGCTTTGCAGATCCTCTGCTTGTTGTAAATGAAAGGAATGTAACACAGGTGTCTGAATTTCTCATGTAAGCCATTGAGAAGTGGCAGGATTTGATTCCCAGTGTTCTGCAGCCTTTTCATGGGAAAAGAGCAACAAGCCTCAGTTCAGGATGGCAGCTTTGCCTTAGTGAATAATTCAGCAAGCTGTGTGCTGTCAGGTGAGGCACGAGGTATGTTGATGTTCTGCTAACCTAGATTTGGGAGACCCTGACAGTAAGCAGTCAGGGTATTAATAAATGGTGAAATGAGGGGAAAATACACAATGGAACTGACTTCCTGCTGGCCTAAAGAGAGCAGCTTTTAGCTTGCAGCTTCTGCTGTGCACTGGGGTGCAGCTCAGGATGCAGTGCTGAACTTCCCATGGCTGAGGTCCCTGTCCCATGGCATTCCTTGCCCAGGCAACAGCCCAAGCCATTCTCCATTTCCATGTGTTGGGCTCCTGCCTGTGCCCAGCTCTGCCTTGTCTGTGGGAAGGGCTGGTCCCAGGGGTAGTTCCTTCCCATTTGCGTTTTGCTGACAAGTCCATATAAAGAAAATTAAAGGTTCAGGGATTCTTCTCTTTTTTTCTGTTTCTACCAGGATTGCAAACCTCAAAACTGAAATTTATTTCACAGACTTTGATGTCAAGATCCCTTCCCAGTGTTATTTCATTACAGCAAGATCTCAGTTCTATGGTCAGGGCCTGTTAATAGTGCTGCAAGATAAATACAAAGAAATAAAACCCACTCTTTTTTCAATTATAAAAACTGTAGCAATAAAAAGGCAGCAGGAGTTCCTGTGCTGTGGAAATAAAGAGTTTGTGTGACCTTTGGGGGAGCAGAACCCTTTGAGCTGGGTGGTGGAAGGAGACCAGAACTCTCCACAGAAGTTTCACCTCCTGACTGTGATCTGTGTGCTGGAGCCAAGCTCTGCAGAGGCTTGGGTTTGTCCTGGCTGGAAACACTGGGGTTTTACTCATCTGGAACCACACAGAAAAGGAAAACCACAAAACCCTCAGCTTCCTGCTCTGCAGGTAACGTGACTGCAGCTCCTCATTTCTCTGCTTTCACTTTCTGCAGTGTTTGCTTGCATTAGGAATTAGGCTGTATTAAGGTCTTTATTTAAAATATTATTTGTCTTCTTAGATCTGTTCTCTCTTCACTGACAGGATGCAAAGTCTTTATCTAGGGTTGCATCAGCTGATGTTCCAAAGCCAGTCTGTTGTTCATTGCTGTGGAAATGTCTTGCTTGTATTGTTGTTCAACAGGAGAGGCTCCAGGTGCTGCACAATAAATTTCCCAGGGCAGTGTCATTGTTTATTTCTGATGCCTGCTCTGTGACAGGCTCAGCTCTGCAGGGTTATGCCGTGGCTGCCTCAGGCACAGGTTGCAGGAATATTTTGAGTGAAGCAAAGTGCTGCTGTGAGAGCAGACACAGACTCCTGGTCTGGCAGCACCTCCTGTGTGGACAGTTGGACCCTCTTGGTTCTCTGCAGCAGTGTTTCAGCAGGCTTGGCACTGGACTGTGACTGTGAGCCATGTGTGTGATGCTGCTCTCCAGCTGGGAATTGCCTGAACCCCAGTTTAGGCTGGAAGCTGCTGTCTGACCCAAGTGCTGCATTCTCCTCTGGGCAGGAAGCTTTAACCCTGTTTATACAAATGGTGTTTCCATGCAGGGTAGCATCAGGGATAATATTAAAGGTTGTTGGGGTTTGGAGTGTCCAAAGACTTCATTCTCAGGTTTTGCTTCTGGGAATTTCCAGTCTAAGGGAACTAATCTTAATCCGATTGCAATTTCTTGCCCTCTAAGCTTAACCTACTTTACCAGGTGTTGTGGTGGAGGTATTTATAGATGCTGGAAGTGCTGATGGATGTATCCTGCATTGCCAGTCACAGAGTTGGATGTCTGCTGGTGCAGCTGTGAGCCATCTCCTAGCCCCAAATTATGCAGATGTCTCATTAAAATATTGCCTAGTATGATTGTTTTGCCATGGCATGTGTTTATGAAGGCAGTGGCCAGTAATCCTTCCAGAGTCCTGGCTCCTCTAGGCTTGGATGTTTGTACTCCCTAGTTGGAAGCACACTTGGGGCTGTGGGTGAATTATGGCTAAATCCTCTTTCTAATGAGATGACTCCTAAAAATGAACATACTTAGCTTACCCCTGCAGGCAAAATTATCATTTCAGGTTTGAATGCTGACACTCAGATTATACAAAATTGAAGGTTTCATTGAAGGACTAAAAATGTCAGTACCAGACAGATGCACCGAAAATGTTTGTACCCTTTAAGGTGAATTTCTGTACTTGCAGCTCTTGAAACTAATAAGTCAAACTCCAGGCCTCTTCTTTCATCCAGACTCCTCAAATAGAACTGCAAGATATACTGAAGTTCTTCAGGATTTGTTTCAAAATTTGTCAGGATTTTCTTGAAAAAATAGTTTATCTTGAGTGTAAGACTGGAAACCTGCTTTAGTCCCAAATTAGTTGTGCTGGTGTTGGAGTAGATCCATGAGCAAGACTGGAAAGGAAGAAAATATAAGTGCAAGATGGTAGGTTGGAAGGGTCTGCGGGTAGGCAGAGCTGTGCTAGCAGCAGGAGGAATAACCAGCTGGAAATCCTGGGAGCATTCAGGATGTCAGCAACTGTGGGGCTGCAGCTCTAAACGCAGGTAAATGTTCTTTGCTGTCTCTACATCAAAGCAGGCATTTTGTTAGCAGACAAGATACAGCAGTTTGGTTATTTAAAGCTGTTGGAAGAGCAGAGATCTGTGTTATTTTTGTTGGTTTTTTTCCTGTCTCACATTAGAGTTTGCGCTAGCTTCAGTTGGAATTACCTTGGAAGAAATAAGAGTTGATAGTTTTCTATTAAGAAAATGACCTCAAGCATTCAGCTCTGTTTCCAAATGGAAGTAAATAATCCATTCTTCCCCATTTCCTCTGTCATTTTGTTGATGTGTTTTAATACTACAAGGGAGATTTCACAGTTCATTATGGATCCATTGACTTTCCTTCCTGCTGTTCACTGTCACAGTTTGTGTTTCTGTAGTGGTACCTCTTTTTTTTCCTGATTACAGTAAGGAAAGAGAGTGCAGATTTGATTCCTGGTGTATCATCATTCCACAAACAGAGTGACTTGAGCATCTGACCAGAAAGAATATTTACCTGTGCACTGTGACTCACTTGAACACTGTGACATGTGCTCAGGCTGGGGCAGCAAGACGTTGATCCTGCAGAGTTGAACCGAGTGGAAAACATTTTGACAAGGATCAGTTTGTACCCTTGCAAGGTAGAAACCTCAGAAAAATCCATTAAACTACTGCTGTTTTGAAAATCTTACTGCTTGAAGAGGGAGCATTTTGTTCTGTGTAACCTGAACGTGGCAAGCAGTGCTCTTGAGGTGTGGCATGCAGGAATGGTGGTGAGGAAATTCTAGGAAAAAGTCAGAATTGTTTTCCCTAACAGGTGGTGATTCAGAGGCTTGAAGGAATGGCCAGGGATACCCTGTACCAGCCACAGTGTGTCCAGCAAGATCAGGAGAGTGACAATCCTTCTGCTGGGCAGTGCTGAGGCACCTTGAATCCCTCATGACAAGACAAACTTGGAGGGGCTGGAGCATGCCCAGGGAAAAGGGATGGAGCTGGGGAATGGTCTGGAGCTTCAGGAGCAGCTGAGGGAGCTGGGAAAGGGGCTCAGCCTGGAGAAAAGGAGGCTCAGGGGGAATTTCTGACTCTGCACAACTCCCTGAACAGGAGGAGGGGGTCAGGCTCTGCTCCCAGGGAATAGGGACAAGAAGAGAGGAAATGGCCTCAAGCTCTGCCAGGAGAGGTTTAGATTGGATATTAGGGAAAATTTCTTCAGCTGTCAAGCGTTGGAAGGGACTGCCCAGGGACGTGGTGGAGTCCCATCCTTGGAAGTGTAAAAATATGTAGATGTGGTGCTTGAGGCCATGGTTGGATGATGAAAAAGGTGGTGGTGTTTGAGTGGTGGTTGGACTTGGTGATCTTAGAGGTTTTTCCAACCTTATGTTGTTGTGATTCTGTAAATCATAGATGCCCTAGGTGAAGTAAAAATAGTAGTACACAATCTAACTCTGGAGGAATACTTTTGGCCTGCATGTGACCTGCTAGACAGCTGTTTCTTGTTGTTTGAAGGCTGGTTGGCTGTGGTGGTGGTAAAGGGGCCTCACAATGATGAGAACTTAACTGCAGAGCCAAGGCTTGGATTAATTCTGGTGACGGATAGCAGCACATAAATAATTCTGTCCTTGGCCTAGCACCCATTCACCAGTGCAGCAAGGAACAAGGGCTGCTGTGAGCCTGATTTTTTCTGGTGCTGTTGTGCAGGTGCTTTTCCCAGTGTCTGTTTTGGCTGTGATCTATGGAATTCCAAGGGCTGTGCATTTGGGGACACAAGGCATCACTCTTGGACCTCAGTTCAGTGCACAGACCTGATGGCAGGATGATGACATCCTTTTAAAAATTGTTCTGAGGCCACCACCACCACTATGACTTTAAGGCTGGAATGATTTGCAATAAAGATTACTATCCTTATGGGTAGATTAACTTATTTACAACCAGGAAGCTATTTTTGGCTGTCTTTTTTTCTTGAAGAGCAGCCTAACATGGGATACAATCCAATTTAGATGCCCTCAAAACATAAGGTAGTACTTGCCACTTCTGCTCAGCCAAACTCCAGGCCATCCTGCTTTCAAATGACTTGGTACAACATCAACATGCAGCTGAACAAACCCAGTAGTCACAACTGGGAAGACCATAAGTCAAGAAACTTCATAATTTCAGGTCTTGTTTTGAGGATTAGTTTGTGAAAAAGTTTTCTATTGCAGTTAGTTTTGATTTCTTCCAAGTCATTCTCTCTCCGTTAGTCTTTATTGTGAAAGTTCTCAGAGAAGTAGATGTTGTAATGGTTTATGACTGGAATTATGTATTAAGTTAGCAGAAACTTTAAAAGACAATTTATATAGCACACTGCATCTAAAGGGGCTCTTTTGCCTCCAGTTAGAATGATGTGTCTACAAGACACAATAGAGACACGGACTCAAAAGTCTTGTTTAGGATGAAACTTAAGGTTTGGAGTCCAGAGCTGAAGCTGTGGAAGGCTGCTGGGGAACACAGTTTGCTTTGGCTCTCCTCAGACCTCGCTTCATTTGAATCTGTTGTTTCACTTACAGTACATTTCCATGTGATCTGTGCTGGATGGAAATTCCTGGCATTTCTCAGGATGTTCCTTTTTCCCGGTCACATTCCTTGCTCATCAGCTGAGCAGAAACAAACCATCCTGTTTGCTTCCCAGGGGCAACCTAAGCTTCTGTATTTGTTGGATTTATAGAAAATCCAGCTTCAGATGGTGGATTGACATAATTGAAGCTATCCTTAGAAACCTACTGAGGTAGAAATCAATAGATAAATATTTAACTGTGTTACAAAGAGTTCTGTCTGTGAGTAAAAACAGGAAGAAACTTGGTGTATAAAGTTTACAAACAGTAAGAATAGGAGCAGGCTGTGAGGAGATTTTCTGATGAGGGTTTTGTAGTTAATTGTGTCAGTTTTAGTCTCGGGCCACTTCAAGTCCCATGTTCTCCTAAGCTGTATAAACTTTGCTGTGAGAAAGGGAAAACCTTACACAATGTAACAACCTTTGACAGAGGGCTGGGGTTTCAGGCCTGTGAATGAAACAGGCTCAAAGGGTAATAAAAGAAACCCCTGGATCCCATCTGAGAGCAGATTTGTGCTGCTGTGACGGGACCCTCTTCAGTGCCATCCCCCCAGGTCTGGTGGTGTGCCCAGGCTGTGCGTGGCAGATGGGGCCTCTGTGCCCCATGGGTGTACATGGAGGATGCTCAGCCCTGAGGTTGGAGGTGCTGTGGTTGCTGGAGCCCTGGCAGGAGATCCAGGTGCTCCAGCTGTCACAGGAGGAGCTGTTGGTACCTTGCTTTGGCAACTACCTTGGAATGAGCTGGGGAAGACCTTGGAATGAGAGCTGACTCTGTGTCATCATCTCTGTGTCCTAACACAAGCTGTGATTTGCTAATGTTGTAAAAAATGTAAAATCCTTTTCTTACAATATGTCACTTTTTTTTTTTTCTGTTTGTTTCCAGATGCTCTCAATATTTTGTGCTGACAAAAAGTTTACTTTATGTTCGTTGTCTCCCAGGTAAACGCAAAGCGCTGAAGTTAAATTTTGCAAATCCACCTTTCAAGTCCACAGCAAGATTTACTCTAAATACTTCTGGAGTTCCTTTCCAAAATCCACACATGTGAGTATAAAGCCAATGGCACAACTAGTGGAACAACTTTGAAATGAATTAGCCAACACTCAGTGTTAGTTAAATTCAATTTGATTAGTCCAGTTATTTGTAGGTTGTTTAAATCTCTGAGTTTGAGTCACTGTAAAGATTATTTTTTTTCCAGAATTAAAGAAAAGGTTAAATTGGGATCTTCTTGGTTTACACTGGAGTTAATGCCTTCCAGAATTGATTGAATTGAGTATTGTAGCTGATAATGCTAGATACACCTATAATTAATGTCTAGACTGAGTCGCTGTTGTTTTCCTATCTCTTTAATCAGCTTTTTACTTTTTGTTAGAATTTCTTTTTTCTGTGTTACTTGTGAAAGCCATAACTGTGATAGAATTGTTTTCAGCACTAAAACAGACAAAGGTTGAGGATTATCATTTTAGCAGCAGGGAGATACTAGGGGAGTTATGCAGAGATTAGGTCTCAGTGAGTTTTCTAGCCAGTTTAGCCCCAGGATATCCCTGTCCAAAGTCAGAGAGCAAGTGTGGCACAGAGCTGTTCCTGACTCTAGTAAATACCAGGGTACATCAGCACCAAAAAGATCAGCTTTGTATCCTCAGATCCACCAATCTAGCTGGACAGTGCTGCTCTGCAGCCAGTGCCTGTGGCAGATGCAGCAAGCATGCAAAAGATGTCCCACATTTTTCTTCTCTAAGGTCTCAGGAGTTTTCTCAGTGTCAAGTCTCAGAAGCTGCACCTGCAGCCTCCCTGCTGCCTGGGCTCCTTGGAGTGTGCCTGTCACAGACTGCTCCTGCTTGGCTCTGCATGTCACTGCCTCTCTCCTGGGGCTCAGTGCCTTCTGCTTCCACAGGACAAACCTGCTGGGCTCTTCCTGGGACCTTCTTTATGGTGGGGATTTTTAAACAAGCTTTTAGCAAGTTAGGAACATGTTTCTGATGAGTTATTGATGGTAATTACAATATAGAAAATTTTTATGAAGTACTTTAGATGATTCTTAAAATCTTGAGTGACCTGTCCAGCAAGTCCTCTTCTTTCCTTCTCTCTCCTTCCTGAAATAGCATTTTATTACTGGTTATAGAGCTCACATTTAGATACTCATTTTTTGTGTCTCATCATATCATCAAACTCTTGTAAAGATTTTCTGCAAAGCCCCTTCTGGGGCTCTTTCATCTCTCTGACCTTCTTAGTCCATTAAATAAAGGACTTAGTCTCAGCTAGCAAGTCCCCACCATCAGCCATCTACAGGGATTTGACTTTTCTGTGTTTATTTGTGTGGATTTCTGTCTCAAATTCACTGGAAGTCACAGTGGCTCCTGTCTAGCACAGAAGAGCTTTTGTTGTTAGTCTGTGACATCCGAAGTTTCGTGTTTGTGCAAGTGATTGTCAACACTGTCTGAGACAGGTGCTGCTCTTTATCTGTGGGAGTTGCAGTTATTGGCAGGGATTGGGTCTTGGGCTGGTTAATGGTGTTGCTAGGTCTGAGGGCTTGCAGGTGATTTGGGTTGGGTATGATAGCTGTTCAAGTGCTAGAATTGATGGTGATGTGTCTGTGCTAAAGCTTTCTTGGCTTCAAGCTGTCATGGCCATTTCTGTTTGAAAGAGATGGATGCTGTTAGCTTGGTTGCTTTCTCTGTGGTGAGGCTGGCTGAGCTTGGATGCAGCAAATTGTCCTCATGTCCTTTATGTGTCTGTAGCAGAGGCTGTTCCTCAAAAGCAGCGTTGGCATCTTCTGATTGCAAGCTTCTGACAAGTGTTTGTCTCGCAGCTGATGTATCTCTGTCTCCTGCCTTCTTCCCTGAGATGCTGGAATGACTTTGCCCTCAGTAGGCTAGAAACCTTTCCTAGATTTTGGATTTGAACTGGATATTTCAGACCTCCTCGCCCAGACGTGTTCCTGATGCAGAGTGTGCTTCTGTACACCAAGCCAACTCTCAGCCTGGTGGAGCTGAGCAGCCTGGGTGTCCTCCCGAAATGACCACTGGCTCCACACTGCTGGGGATTGTCCTGGACAGGCCCTCTTGGTCCAGATGGGTGGATCTGAAGATACAGAGAGGTTAATTTTTCACATGAAATTTGCAGTTCTGTGGTTTGGATCCACCGATCCAGGGTATCCTGTTCCTTTTGCCTGAGATAGTGCATTGAGCAGCAGAAAGCGAGGCAGGGCTTTGGAAGGAAGGTCCATTCTGGTTCTGTGACTGCATGTGGTGGAGAAGGTGTGTCTTGTTTGGTTCAGCTGGAACTGCTGCCACCAAATCTTCTTGAGAAGTGCAAAGAGATTTTCATCAAGGCGTGATACATTTCCTGCCTGTCTGACTGTCACCCAGCAGAGTTATAAACATAATTTTACATGTGACCTGTACAGGGTAAGGCAGAATAGAGCCTGAATTATAGACAGTAGTTGGTGAATATAATTCATACTTGAAAGGATGCAGTCTAGGGAAGAGGTAAGAGTTTTAGTGGTGGCTGATGCCTGGTCAGTCAGTGAGGCTCTGTGATTACCATACTGTGCAGGCTGGGGAGCAGTCAAGGCTGTGGAGACCTGCCAGGTTAGCCCACGTCTCTTGTGAGTTCAGGCTGACTTTGTCACTTAGACCAGATTAACAGCTGCTAACTTTGTTTTCCCTGCAGCAGACGTTGCAGAGGCTGGAGGACACAAGCCATGGTTAGGGTGAGCTCTTCAAATTCTAACCCATTATACCAACTGGAAAGCATCCCACCTTTTACCTCATCTGTCCTGTGTCCAAGTAGGATTTAGGTCACAAACAAAATTAGATTACTCCGTTATCTATGTGGAAGCTTTACAGAGCTGCTTGCAGCTGGTTGCCTTTGCTAAAAGGAGATTCAGATCACACTAACAGGAGTGATGTGGTGAGGTGTGACTGTGGTTGTGCATGGTAGGATTTCTGGCTGGGCTGTGCTGCCCATTGCTCTTGAAACCAAGATGCAAACCATTTGGCTGTAGATGAGATTTTTGGTTTTCTGGAAAGCTTTGTATCCTTGTTCAGTGATACCTGGATGGAGATTTAGAGGATTTAGATCGACCTGCTAGGAAATGGGCAAGCACAGACAGTGTTGTTGGGCATCTGGTTGACAGCATGCTGCTTCTTGAGTGTTCTGTCTGCTGGCTGGGAAGTCTCTTGACTCTCAGAGTTGCCACCCTTTGAGAACCTGATTACCAGAGCATTGCAGTTTCACCTGAAAAGGTGACAAAATAAACTAATCTCTCTTAGTGTACAACTTGATGTTTGAAGTGTCTGGTGTACAGTTGGACTCCACAGTCTCCCTATAGCTTGTGAATGTCTTCATGGATTTATTGGGACTTAAGCTTTCCAGAGCTTCCCTGCAAGGAGCTTCTTCTTGTGACACCTGGGAGAGTCACACAGTTCCCAGAGAGCTGCCCCAAGACTGTGTTGGATGTTCTGCTGAGGTGTCAGGGCTGGATTCTTCAAAAGCCAGTGGAGGTCCAATTGCACATCAGGAACTGTTATTCCTGGAAAGGTGTTTTTTTTTTTTTTCTGGCCGTTGCAAAGCCTCTCTGGGGTGCCTGTAGCTCTTTTAATCTCCTCTTAGGCTTTCCCATACCCTTCTGGCATGTGGGGTCAGGTTCTGTAGCTGGATAGCCTGCAGCTGGTGGAGTTCTTTAGGAAGTAACCTGAGAGAGTTCCTATCATTTTGGAAAAAAAAAAAAAAACAAACCCAAAACCTAAACCCCAAAGGGGAATATCCTAAACTGGCATGTTCCCTACTACTAGTGTGAATTTTCCTGTAAATATTTCTCTGTCTCTTCCTCATTTCTGTAATTATCACTTCACATTTTATTATTACTGAACTCTGTTACTCTTCTGCTGTGTGATGCCTTCCTGTGGCAGGGAGTGCTGCCTGGAAGCCTTGGAGGCATCAGAGTCAAAGGTACTAAGAATTTGAACTTCTTTTCTGACTGAATCTGCCTCCTCAGGGCCGTTTCCCATGGCATATTGGACAAAAAGAAGGTGGGATGGGGTAGTGGGAGTGCTGTGTTACCTGTAAAGGTATTTTTAATAGTGTTGTCCTCACTTTTCCAGGGACACTAAGGTGGTGTCTTGGGTAAGTCCCTCAAGAGTAGT
This sequence comes from Rhadina sibilatrix, assembly GCA_013400275.1. Lineage (NCBI taxonomy): Eukaryota > Metazoa > Chordata > Aves > Passeriformes > Phylloscopidae > Rhadina > Rhadina sibilatrix. Next base: position 111,718 of record VWYO01016083.1, on the reverse strand, counting down.
GGTTTTGAGTTGACTACCAGATTTTTTGTACTGAATTGAATGGCGTGGAGGTGGGGTGAAGCATTCTGGGTCAGTGGGAATGAGAAAGGTAGAGCAATGAGCTGGAAATGTCTATTTTCAAGCTGAACTAGTCTTCATTCAGCATGAAATCTCCATCAGTGTGGCCTACTGGAACATAGAGTGTCTGGACAGAAGAGCAAAGCTGGGGATGTCTCCCTTGGGTAGGAGTTTCCTGTAGACTTTCCTTCTCAAGCCTGGCTTTTGGTGAGCTGTGTTGCCTCCCCTTCATCCAGTGGCATGGCTCCATGGGTGACCTGTGGTTGGCCAGGTCCTTTCCTGAGACACACAAGGCACTATCCTTGACTCCATCCATGCTCATGGCAAAAGCCCAGTGTTTGCATCCTGTGCAGGACCAAGTTGCTGCTTTAGGGGCACCTGTCCTGCTCCAGAGCCTGAAGGAGAGCTGGGGGTTACCATTTTCTTTGCTTAGTCATCTTGATTCCAAAAGCACAGGTTTATAAATGTGAATACAAGTTCAGTGCTTTGATAATACCTTGTGTAGTCTGCTGAGGAAGACGATTTAGGGAAGTCTGTCATCCTGGCCATGAAGAATTGGAATTTCCCCCATTCTGCTTGCTGTACGTGAGATGAGGGATGGTGCTGCATTTCTTCGAAAGCAGTTCAGGGCTTCAAGTTGTGGAGGATTTGGTGGGGTTTAGGAATTTTGGGTTCATGTAATTCCTGTGGTTGTGTCCTGATGGTTCTGAGGTAGTGCTGGGTCTGGCAGGAGCAGAGCTGTCCCATCAGTGTGCAGTAGACCCCAGGAACTCCTGAGCTGCAGCCATCTTCACACACCTAGGGGATACATTTGCCCCTGGCACAGCTGCATAACTCACACCAAGATGTAACTGCTGCAGTGCTTGTTTCAAAGCAGGGAAAGTAGGTAGAGGAGTTTGAGAGTTGATATCAGTTCTTGCCTTCATGCTGTTGTGTTACCGGAAGCAAAATTTTCTCTTCTTCTTTCCTTCCCTTTATTTTGAGGTGCTGCATCCACCTGCAAGGACAGCTGTGTACATACTCAAGGAAAACCGGTTGTAAGTCTTGGTGTGTGGAGACTTTCAAAGCCTTCAGGCCACCAAAATACCTCAGTCTTCTCTGGAGGGCTCATGAGAAAGTAGGAGACTTTCATGTTGGACTTTTCCATAAGTAGCATCTGGATCTGTTGTATTCTCAGAGTATTTGAAGACTGGTGTGTTTGTTCCTTTTCAGTTTTATCTGGAAAATTCTGTAATGTGTTCTAAAACTCACATTTCATAATTTGTAGGGAAGGTGAGATGTGATGCCATCTCCAAGCATTCAAATGGTCTGATCAGTTATTCACCGGTAACTTTTTATGGTTAAGAGGTTTTGTTTTCCCCTGGCTATGGAAAAGTGAGTCAACCCTTCTGCTTTGTGGGGTCAAACTGAAGGAAACAGTCATTGCTTTTATCTGCTGCACACATCGAAGGATGGAGAATAAAGAGAGAAGAATCTTCAGATTCACAGACTGCATCAACCCCCATGGGTCTTTGTCGACAACTTCTGACCTCATTCTTTGCACAAAAATGAGTGGCTTCCAGTGTGTGCCATGGAGGATGTTTGGTCTGAATGGACAGGATGCACCCAGGAAAATCAGTTGTTGTACAGGGTGGTCATGGAAAGTATCTTGTGGACAGGATGGATGTGATGGAGGTGGGGGTTGGCCTTTGTGACTGAACTGGTTTTGCTATTCTGCTTGTTGGGGGAACAGGCTTCTGAAAGGGTCTTAAATTATCTGGGTTTGCTGTGTATTGTGTCTCTGAAAACTGCAGACATCTTTGATATCAGGTGGATGTTCTTGCCTCATACCACCTTTCCATTTTGAGAAGCTTCAGTGAAGAGAGCAAATCATAAAATAATAGCATAAACTGAGTTGGAAAGGGCCCACAAGGATCACTGAATCTCCTGGCCCTGTACCCTGCAAAAATCCTGCCCTCTGCTTGGGAGCATTGTCCAAACCTTCCTTGAGCTCTGGCAGCCTTGGGGCTGTGGCCATTCCCTGGGTTCAGTGCCCCACCACCCTCTGGGAGAAGAACATTTTCCTGATATCCAACATAAATCTAAATGGCCAGGCCATTTCTCCAGTGGATTATGGCAATGCTGAACATTCTTCTTTGTTGAGTTTGTTTTAAATTCCTTCCTTCCTAAGATAAGCTTGGAGTAAATCCAGGTGAGCAAATGGTCCTTCATGCCTGGTGTAAGTGGTGCCTTTGCAGAGACAAGTGTGGATCGGTTGGAAGTGATTGTTTCTGATGTCTCTTGCCCCAAGCAGTGTCAAGGTGGTTTTGTTCTCGTTCTTTTCTCTCTGATGTTCTAGTATTTCACACCAATGAAAAAGGGGAAAGGTAATTGTCTAGGAGCATTTGTTTAGCTCCTTACAGCACTCAGTTTTCTGTGAGCATCCTTGCAGAGCTTATAGCAAACCAGCTCTTGGCTCTGAAGGGTCAGTGAGAGCACTGTGCTCCAGCTGCCATCACGGAGGAGCCCAGCAGAGAAAATCTCACCACACTGCTGGAGCCTGGGAATCTTCACCTGGTCTGCACAAATCTTTTCTTAGAGAAGGGACATTTTCAATAAAAGTCAAGCTTGGTCCACTTGGTCTTGTTACATGCTCTTTTGGTCACCACATTGAAAAAGCTGCATCTCTGAATAAGCAGTCTCTGTCTTGCAGTCAGGTGCTTTCTGTGTCTCCCATCTGTCCTTGTCTGCCACAGAAAGAAATACATGACCAGGTGCATTCTTGGCAGTGAATTTCAGGCTATTTCAGGCTGTGATGCAGCCTCAGAGTTTGTGGGATATTTTTTGGTTGTATTTCTTTTAAGTCCTAAAAGAGAAGTTGGACTTTTCCAGGCGTGGGTTGTAATTTTTTTTTTTGTCCTAGAGAAGTTTAAATTAGAAAAATCACTTCTTTGGAGTATTTGAAACGAAACCATTTCTTATAGTTGAATTAGCAATGCTCATTATCTGGCTCTCTCAGGTGGTTCCCACAAGGAGCTGAGCAGAGCTCCTGGTTCCTTTGCTGGCCCTGGCTGCAGTGGTCAGTGGTGCAAAGATCCAGGGCTTGTTCTCCACACAGTGCTTAGCAGAAGCCCATCTCACCCAGGCCCCTCCAGCTGCTCTGAGATAGCAGGTCCTCAAGTTGAGAAAGATTTCTAGAGCTGGACAACTTGAGGGACTCTGAGACCCAGAATACAATTTTTGTTACTAGAGGAGTCTCGCAGTGCAGAGTGGTGATTAACTCTTGTCAGTTGTAGGGAATAAATAAGAATGTAGTTGTTCAATTCATTCAGACTTATTTGGGAGAGGGGATCTGATGAATGGCAAGCCCACCTGGGAGAGACCACCAGTCCTAGATTGGTGGATTCAGGATGGAAGCTCGATTTTTAATTTTTTGAAGGGAAAAAAGGTTGTTAGTGAGATCTGCCTTAGCAGAAGAAAAGCAGAGCAGGGATGGTCAATGTGCTTTGAGGGAAATAGCATGTCACTTACATACAGGTATTTGACTAACAAGTTAATAATGCATGTTTCTCATTGTAGCAGTGATACAGTTGGAAATAAGAGTTCTAATTGCTGTAAGAAAACAAATTGCTTATGACTTAATATGTTTAAATGAGTTCACATCATCGGGTGCTGCTTTGCCTCCAAGGAGGGGAGGTTGCTTTGGTGGAAAATGGAAGAAAAAGGTCTGGCTGTGATTTGTGCCACTGAGTGCTCAGTGGGCAGTGTGACTAGCTGAGTATTGTGTTGTACGTTAATTGTGTCATGTGATAACAGCACCATGTTTTCCTGTCATTTCCACAACTTTTCCTGGCTGAAGTGACACACAAGCAACCCTGGGTAGTAATCACATTGTCCCGTTCAGTTTCAAAAGGAGAGAAGCGGACCTCATCCAGAAACTTTCCAGCAGGCTACAGTAAGCTTTCCTGTCTGTTAGCCATTGTCAAATCTTCTCCATCCTGCAAAAATGGCATCTCTTAAAGTAATGAAATTGTCTCAGAAATAGTGTCATTCCATTGGGTGATTGCTGTGTAATAATGATTTTGCAATCTGTTTATGGCCTGTATTGAGGGTATTTTGTTGATTCTTATGGCTGTGCTCGTGTCTCTGTTTGCTGTTCTCTCTCAGGGAGCTGCCCGTGACTCAGGAGAGGAAATAAAAAGAATTAGCATTCTCAGAAGGGCTGTTTAAATTAATTAGCTCAGAGTTTTCCAGTATTATTTCCAGTTCTTGAATCCAGTTTAAGCTTTGAAATCCCAGCAGTGGTGGGTTCAGTGAATGTCCTGCAGTCTGGCTCATGGTTGAGTCAAAATGAGTTTGAGATCAATGTGCTCAGTTAAATTCAGCTCAGTTTTGACCATGATGGGTGGAGAGGTTTCCTCCATGTCAGGGTAGGGTTAATTAAAATCCATTGTAAGTCAGTATTTTACATGGGGAGTTTAATACAAAATATTGACATTTTAAAAGCCTCAGCCAAGCCCCATTGAAGCCAGAGAGACTCTTAGCAGCCTTGAGCACCTGCTGGGCTGAGACATGTGGGCTGTGGAAGGGCTGTGCCATCTTCCACTTTTTGTTATTATCTTTATTTTAACGTTTTGGAGGAGCATAAAAAGCCAGAGCAGTGCTAGGGAGAATTTCAGCCTCTTGGTCACAAGGAAAGGGAGCAAATGTGCTTTGCTTTAGTCTGGGTAGGTCACAGGTCCAAAACTATTTCCTTCCTTTGCCACATTTTCTGTATCTCTTCTTCACGTCTAGGAATCTGTTCCTAAGTATAGTGAAGCCTCAGGACAGCTTACATGGATCAGAGCAAACCCAAATTAGTTCTGCCCCTCTTGCAAGGATGCTGTTTGTTTATGGAAAGCAAAAATTTCTTCTTTTGAGAATTCAAAAACTTTGTGACAGCACCAACATTTCCATCCCTCTGGAAAAAAAAAAAAAAAAAACAAAAAAACCAACAAACCCAGAACATTTCTTCTGGAGACTTTTTCTAGTGAAATTCAAACTAGGGCTTGATAGGGTATTAGCATTGGCCTGCAGGGTGTGAAAACGGTTTTAGAAATGACAGACTTTGAGATAGAACAAAGCTCTCTCAAACCTCTCCAGGCTGTCTGAGAGTCTTGGTAGGAATGTGTCAGCCACAGTCCTAAACCGTGTTTGTACTCTGAAGTTGCACAGTGTCATTTGAACCCTGCAGTTTGCCTGGAAACTTTTTTTTGTTATGATTTACATTTTAACTTTGGCTGATGGATCACAAATCAGTTCTTAAAATGTCAGCCTTTTTGCCAAACCTGTGGAGAAGTAGAATATATTCTCATTAACCCTAGTGAAAATAGGAGCTGTAATGAGAGATTTCTGAGCAGAATCTAGCACCAGGCACGCTTGGGAAGCACAGCTGGTTCGCTTGGATCTTTTTGCTTCTGCAGATTTTATTCATGTCAGCTCATGTACCATGGAATATGTCAACTTTTGGGCTTCTTTGAGTCCTGCAGAGCTCTCAGCAAAGTGAAACAGAGGAGATAGGCAGCTACCTACAGCATCTTTTTGGCTTTGCTTCATGTCTGTTGACTTTCAATTTTGCTTAAAAAAAAACCCCACCACCTTTTCTCTGCCTCTTTCAACAATCCTTCTTTTTTTTCATGCCAAGGAAATGCTTGTTTTTAAAAAGTTGTGGCCTCCCTGGCGTTCGATTGTTAACAGCAGGGCTCAGAGAAACTTTCACAGCTTGTCTGGGAGCTTCCCAAACTTTCTGTGGGTCTCGACAGGAAATTTTGGGCTCCTCTGGCCATCACAGATTTTTCCATGCGTGTCCAGCTGTGCAGCTTGTGGCCAGCAGCCTCGTGGCCGTGCCGGGCCCGGCGGTGCCTGGCGCCAGCGCCCGCTCGCCTCCTGCCAAGCTGGACACAGCTCTGACAAAGGACAACTGTTTGGAGGAGTTGTTGTCTTGCTTGGTGCTCCTAATCCCTGGAATAACTGCTGTGACAAGCATAGTAACCATCTGCACTGAGACCCGACACATTGGTGCCTTTCAAGTGCAAGGATCGCGGCCACCTCCTCAGCCCCTTTTTTACTTTGCTTTTCAAAAAATTTCAAAAGCAAGATGGGGAGTTGGAAGTTCAAGCCCTGGGTGAGTTGTCAGGAGCTGTAGTCACTCTAAGGTGCTTTTGGAAATGCTACTTTTAACTGTTTGAAGAGCGTCTAGCCCACTTCAGCTCTTTGTTATGTTTTTACATCCTATATGAAGCCCCACAAGTTCATCTTACATATCCTGGGCATTTGGAGACTGTATGTCCAATTTTGCCCAACATTCCCAGCCTTAGAAGAAGGTTGGATTGCACAGCTTAAAAACAAAATGGTAAGAGAAGGCACATGTCTGCTGACTTCTGTGCAAACTCTGATGTGCTCTAATCCCTGGGACTGGGCACTAATTACTTTTTACCTTCCCTAGACCCTGGGCTGTGTGGTTGTCCTGCTGTCCTCTGAAGCAGGCTGCTGTAGCATTCAGAGCCACCAGGATGTAGTGCAGGGTTTAGGAAGGCTTTTTTGCATTTGGAGGCATGCCCACCCTATGGATTTCTTTGAGTCCTCTACAGCAGTGCAAATATACAGATAGATGTCCTCATACATCTACAGCAGTGCAAACATACAGATAGATGTCCTGCACCGACGATTTGATTTTTATTGCCTCACTCAGATTTACATCAAAAAATTCCTTATTTAGATCAATGCAGAGAGTCTGTGTTCTAGATTTGCATTTTTGAGCTATTTTCTTGGCATGGGAATCCCTCGGAATTTTGATTTACACTGAAAATTTCCTGAAACGAAGCATAGTATTTTTGACATTAAAAGCAATTATTGCATTCCAGTTACGATTCTTAAGGTGGGCCATACTGCTTAAAGGCAAACTGCCCTCCTGCTTGCATATGGCAAATCAGCTAAATGAGCAAAACCTCTCTTCAAGTATCTGCCGCTCTGTCAAACTGGTAATTTGGTTATTTGACCATTTCCCTGGGGATTTGAGAAGAGCTGAGCAGGAGCCGTGGTTGCGAGACAGGGCAGATGGCATCATAAATACATAATGGAAATGAAGCCAAGCTCCAAGACGTGAGGGTTTGGGGGTGGATGGTAAATGGTCTGTCTCCATCCAAACCCCTGGAGAGCTGCAGAGCCCTCGGTGCAGCCCTGGGGAGGAGGGGATGTTCCCCAGCTCCCACCTTCTTCCCGGCAGCTCGAGGCACCATCCTGCAGCTGCGGAACAATGGCCCAGATCCGCTTTCACACCACAGCTGGGGACACACAGGCTGCTTGTGTGACAGGGGAATAATCAATTCCAATTGGCTTTCTCTCCTGGTGTTAGGGTCAGAAAAGCAAAGTTTCCTAGTCTGAAAAAACAGAGGCGAGAGAGGAGAAGGGTTTAATAGCTTGTTTGAATAAGTTACCTCAATGTTTAAATTTTTTTAACTCCACGAGGACTTTGATATGAAGCGTTTTTTTCAGACAAGAGGTAAAAAAGGAGCTCAGCCAGTGAAAACTTGACATTTTACCTCTTTGCCATTTTTCCTCTGCTTTTTGGAAGAGGATTAAGCTCTCAAAGGTCATGCTCCTTCGTGCCCACCAGTTGGCAGGAGGTGAGGCAGGAAATGCCCGTTTGTCTGTGCTTCCTTGGCGTGGTGCTTCTCACCTCCCTTCCTCCCTCAAAACAAGATCTATTTTTATGGCACTGACAGAACAGGATGGTGGAGCAGTTAGACAGAAACCAGTTCAGGAGCTCCCAACAGAAGCTGTTTGTGAGACACTTGGCACATGTGGAGGTCATGTTTCTTTTCACTTTTTTTTTTTTTTCCATTTCTTTTTTCCTCTTTTCTTTTCCTTTTTGTCTTTTTTCTGCCTTTTTTTTTTTTTTTCATTCCTCGCTTTTTAGTAAGCAATTTCCATGGAGAATCCCACGGAATGCAGGGTTTGTTATGCACAAAAGCTCTGAGATGGCATCCATCCCACCTGTGCTGTGTTGTAGCACTATCAGATGGTTTCCCAAATCATCCCTAAGTGCAGTGTAGGGGCACTGTAGGGAGCAGCAGATCGAAATCATGAGCTGGGCAGGTTAGAGAGCAGAAAACACCATGGCAGACACAACCCAGCAGTGGGGAGAGGAGCTGATCCCAAACACTTTCATCAAACAGGTCAAGGGTTCAGGACATGCAGCTGCTCCAAATGAGGCAGCACTAACCCAAAGTGCAGCAGAGGAAGCCATCTGAACTGTAGCTGCTCCAGTCAATTGGCCTTTTGCCCTCTCAAAACCTGGAATCCCAATAAAAGCCCCTCATGCTTGGGTCCCCAGCTGGGTGGTGTTTGCAGCTGCTGGTGACCAACCTGGGATTTATCAGCGTGGAATCAGCTGTGACCTGTTTATTCCTCGGCTGATAAACTCAATAAGCTCCATGTGCTTGGTCAAATCCTCCATGTGTGTTCTGCTCCTTGGGCCAGACCCTGGCCAGGCAAGTGGGGGCTGGATCAAATATCCACTGAGTTTGCTAGATCTCTCCTGTACACAGGGTGGTCACAAGTGCTTGTGTGCTTTAAAATCCATGTGAGATCAGCGTGCCCTGCAGTGAGAACTGTCTGCACTGCTCTTAATGCATCTTGAAAGTGGAAAATGTGGGCTTTTGGCTTACTTTATGACTCAAGAAATGTGAATCAGCTAACTAACTAATGAGAAACTGAAATTTTGCATGGTATTTTAAGATGAAAAGTGTTGCAAATACTTGTGCATTTCCTGCTAATTCAATGGTAGCATTGCAGCATGTGAATGAGCCATTGGGGGCACCTTTGAACTTTCTGTTCACAAATTTTGGACATTCATCTACTCCTTACTTACCTGGGCAAATCCTGGTGGCTTCAGTAGGGGCAGGGTTTGCCTGAGAAAGTTAATTTAGATGCTTGGTGAAGACACACCTGAACAGGCAGATTTTGTTTTCATATGTCACAAAGAACTTGTCTTGGTTTTTATAAATTATTGGCTCTTTATGTGGTCCTGGATAAACTAAATGATTATCTAAATGTATTGGAGTTGGGGGGTTTGGGGTTGTTTTCTTTTTTAATTGCAGTTTTCCATTAAGGCTAAACTTTTCCTAAAGTCTCACTGGTTCACCCAGAAGAGCTTTGCCTGTATGGACAGAATCCCAGCTGGAAGGGAGGCTGGGATGTGGTGGTGTAGAGCAGCAGGAGCTTTGGGGAGATGGGGCTGGGAGTGCTCTTCAGGCTCTTGGTGCTGCATGTTACCAGATCCTGCTCACAGCCTGATGTATTTTGTGCAAAGTAGAAAGAACTGTATAAATGAGCACTTAGAATGACTCTATGAGACATATTGAATTTTATGCTGCAGCTGGAGAAACTTATCCTTAATTGAAGCTGTGGGCAAGTGTATGTCATTTTTGATTTAACATTTTCCCTCACCCCTCCACCCCCCACCCCAACCAAAATCCTTCGTGGAGTCAGATTGTTGCTGTAGCTTTGTGAACCCCTCTCTTCTAATGTTTAATCAAGTGCTGAAAAGAGACATTTAAAAACTATTTAAAATGTGGAAAAATTGCTTCCCAATATTTTTGACAGAGAGAGACTGAGAACACACAGCATTGAATCATCAGGAAAATTGAAGATTTCCCCTGAACAACATTGGGATTTTACAGCAGAGGACTTGAAAGACCTTGGAGAAATTGGACGAGGCGCTTATGGTTCTGTCAACAAAATGGTCCACAAACCAAGTGGGCAAATTATGGCAGTTAAAGTAGGTGATGCCCATCCTTACATTTGTACTTCAGTCCGTTGGGATGCAGTGTGATGGAGAATTAAGGTTCTTCCATCTAGCACCCATTTACTGCTCTGTTCTTTTTATTTCTGGTGTAAAGGCTGCTGTTTGCTGAAAATGCAGTGTATAATGGGCATGTTTCCAGGTGATTTGTGAAGTTCTCCTAATTGCTGTGCCCTTTTCAAAATGTCTATCAGGAACCTGCTGTTCTGAGGGGATCACACATCTCTGGAGACTGATGATGGGGCACGGGCCTTTCACCTCTGGGTCACTGGTTCAGGTACAGCCTAGGCTGGTGGTAGGCACAACTTGACATCTCATAGCTTCTTGGTGTCTTTTGTGAAATAAGGTAATGGCTTAAAATTAGCTGTTTATGTCAGCATGTGCCATGGTGTGGCCTCACCAGGAGGAGCTGGAATGGAGTGGATGTCTTCTAGGGAACGTTGTGCTCTTGCTGATGTGTGATGGAGTGTTTGCTTTGTGCTTACCATGTCAGACTGTCCTGGAGGTGGAAAGTGTAGCAGGTTTCTTGACTGTCCATTTTCTACTTTATGCTCTACCCAAAACCTCACCTTAGAACCAGGAACAGCCTCCTCTCCCAGCTGGGCAATAATTACCTGTCTTGCCACAGCAGTGCTGCTCACTGGGCATCTTGGAGGAGCTGCTTGTCCACGGAGGTGGGCAGCAGCTGTTCTCTTCTTTCTGGTCCTTCCCTTTGCTCACTGCAGGTTGCTAATGACATCTATCTTTTAACTCTGTCAGTGGTATCAACTGTAAGTGCTCTCATGGCTCCCAGGAAAAAGCAGAAGTGAGCTATGCAGGAGTCTGTGTTGCTGTCTTTTCCAGCTCTCTGTCTTCTTCGGAATATTCCCTGATCCAACCTGGAAGCATTTGCCCCTGCTGGTCTCACATGCCAGGCAGACATATCTCAGCCCTAGCTCCAGCTGCTCTGAATTCCTACCTGTCTCCAGTGTGTCAGGTTACTGGAGTAACTCCCATCCTTTGATCTTCTCCAGTAAACAGTGGTGGGATCACTGGTTAGGTCTCTTGAGTGTTTTTAATCACCATGCAGTGCTTTTTCAAGCTAGGTTTGAGTCCCTAAAAGTCTCCAGTGGAGCTAGAGGTTGCCTGTAGCTAAAGGCTGGTTTCTTTAGTTGCCTTTGGTAGAACTCACAGGTGTCGTTTGCAGGTGACAGGTTGAAAAACACTGGTGTAGTGAAATGATTCCTGGACACCTCCATCTTCTCAGACTCAGGGTGTGTGACCTGGGTACCTGTAATTTTGCTAAGAGTGTGAAGGGGACACATCCCCAGAGCTGAGTGGCTGCGTCCTGGAGCTCTGCAGTGGCTACTGCTGTGCAGAGAAGTGCACTTGGTTGGATTAGCTCGTGTCGTGGAGAAGATGTCTCTGCTGGCACAGGGCTTCTCTTGTCCCACACTGTTTGCACAAGGGCTTTCCAGCACTCTAGGTGAGCCTTGTCACTGTTGAGGGCCCATGGTGCAGGTACAGCCACGTGGGAGGCCAGAAGGCACCAGTTCTGTGCCCTTGAAGTTCACTGCTGGAGATGGCATGGTGCAGCATGTTCAGCTGGCTTTCCCAAGGTGTGAGGTGTGTTCTGAGCCTCGAGGGCTCTGGGCTTGGGGGCTCATTTTTAAACAAGTAAATCCAATTTGTTTACAGTGACTAAACTGTGAAATGTTAAAGTTGTGGGCTGGGCTGGTGCCACCTTCTTTTCTCTGACCCTATTTCTTTTGGGTGGACATGGCTGAGCTTGCTGGGGAAGAAAGGTTGCAGGGGTTTGGACAACAGCATAATTTCTAAAACAGTAGTGGTAAGTGACTGTTCTGTTTGTCCCAGTGGGGAGAAAACACAAAATTGAGCAAAGGAAGATCTGTGGGTGGAACAGTCAATGAGGCCTCCAAGGCAGCAGCAGCAATTCCCCAGCCTGGATGATGCAATTCTTTGAGATGAGGTTTCAGGATGGGACTAAGTTTGGGCTAGTGAGTAGTTCATCCCACACTCCCTAGGTTTTCCTTTCTCAGCTTCCTGATGCTTTTAGGGCAGCCATGGTTGTGCATTAATCTTCTGTTCCTCCACTATCTTAATGTGTTGGGAACTGTTCCCCTCCTGCTCTTTCTCTCCAGCTTTGTGGTCTCTTCACCGTGGGATTGTTGCCTTCAGCCATGTGTTCTCCTTCAGCATAAAGCTCTTCAGTAAGAGAAGCTTGAGAAGGGAAATTGTGTTTTGTGAAAATGTGTCAGTCTAGTGAGGTCTTGGCTGTGATCTCCATGGCACCTGCAGCTCTGTGGTGTGGTACTGTGCTGGGGGCAGGTGACAGGATCCCCTCACAGCTGGGTTGTGGAGCCAGTGTCTGGTTATTTGGATGCTTCCCCAAGAGCAGCACCAGTGCAGCAGGCCAAGCATCCTTGGAAGGACATTCAGCACAAGGAAACAGCTTTATGGAAGCTGCAAGCCAAAGGTTGGCTGTTCTGTACTGCTCACTTGATGCAGAGAAAATTGGTACAGGGGCCTGTCCCAGCTGCTCCTCCATCCTTCTCCACCACTCCCCAGGTTTCCAGATTTCCACTACCATTGCTGCAAATTCCCAGCATGGTCAGGAAATTCCTACCCCACTTCTGGAAGGGCTATGTCCTGTTTGCAGCTACCATGACCAGGCTTGTCATCCCATTCTACCACAAGGAGATTGGAATCCTCCTTGTTCTGCAAGTGTGCAGCTTGAAACATTGCTCATTTCCCCTGGCTGGAGTCTTCCTCTGGCTGAAGGCAACTCCTGCTGTGCCAGGCCAGCTGGGCACCTCTGAGCACTCATCCTACTCCCCTCAAAGGGTGTGGCTGCCAGAGCATATCTTCCAATCCTCTTCCCAGCTCCTTTCTCTTGCTTTTTGTAGCCTGTCCTGCCTTTGCCCAAGGAATGGTTCCTTAAAGCTTCCCAAGCTTTTCCCTGCTTGGTTCATGTGGCATCAGGGCTCCTCTGCCCCCAGGGCTCCCCCAGCACAGCCTTTTTTTGCTGCACATTCAGTTTTTCTTACCACTGAAGGAAAATAATTCCTGAGGGCTGAAATATCACCAAAATAACTTGAGATCTGCAAATGGAGACGCTGTCTTCTTTCATTTTATCCTTTTACTCATTTTGGTCTATCAGCCCATGGATGCAATCCTGGCATCTTTAATGAGTCTTCTGGCATGAGTAGAGCTGCCAGGCCCTGGGTGAGTCAGGCTTTTCATCTGTGCTCCAGTCAGTAGAAAAGGAGGAAAATGAGCCTGAAATGAGCCTCCTTGTGTCTCTGGCTGAAACCATTGCAGCAAAGTTTCAGCTGGTGATGCATGGCTGGGATGATGAGCTCTTGTCCCCAGTCCTGCTCCTCCCTCTCCTTTAGCCTTGGCTATTCTCTGTGAATACTCCTTTTCAATGACAAAAAGACATTATAAATACTCCTTTCAATGACAAAAGGACATTCTGAACCTCTTTGGGTACAGGCTGAAGGCTGGAGTGGGCTGTGGGAGGAGGGACCTGGTCCTCCTGTTGCTGCCACCTGCAATTGTTGTACACCTCTTATGCTTTCTGCCATAGAGAGCTGCTTCCTAGAGCTGTCAGGAGAAGGGAAGAGGATGAAGGCAAGAGGAATTCAACTCAAGAGGATTTGTGTTCAAGCCTTTCTCATTTTTGCCCTTAGAAAATGTTGCTTATGTTTTTCCTCATCTTTCAACTTTTTATTTACAAATAAAAACCAATGCTTTCATTCTTCAGATCACTTCCTTTCAGATCTTCCTGGAGATGCACCTTTTTACTCTGAGTCGACTGCCATCACAGTCTTCCTGTCACTGAAAATGCCCTTTTCATTTTCATAAGGATTTTTTGGCATATGAGGTCAAGACTTTTCCAGGTGGGAAATAGAACAGCTCAGTTTTGTCCAGTGCCAGATCTGGCTATGCAAACCAATAAATGCAAGGCCAGTTTGTATGCTGAATCCTCACCTTGTTAGGTTTCTCTTCCTGGCTCATTTACCCAGGAGAAATCTCTTTTCCTGGCTGGTGTGTGTCTGCTGCACCAACTCTTTGTGATCTTTCCTGGTTGGGCTTCCAGTTCTACACCCACTATCCACTGATTTTGCTTCTGGTTTCTTGTTTTTGTTAGTCTGTTTTTTTCCCAGTTTGTGGCAGTCTGTAAGTGACTTGTGACTGTTGTCCTGGGCTTCCCACTGTGCAGAGAGCCCTGGTTCCTCCTCAGGATCTGCTCCAGTGCTTTCTTGGTTTGTCTGAGAGGCTCCACAGTATGTGCAATTCTCCAGCCCTTTTTGTATTTGCCCTCCAGCATCACCACGTGGTGTTGTCCCAGTTGCTCCAGGGACTGTGCTTCTTGTTCCATGAGGGCACCACAAATTAGAGGCACATAGAGAAGCCCCATTTATCTGGATGAAATGTTTTCTTGAGAGACTCACCCAGCTGCTGGAGGGGTGTAATTTCTGTCCTTAGGTTTCCTTCTGGCCCTGGTGATAGTTCACACAGAAAGGATGCTTTAAAAGATCCCTGGAATATGACTGAAGAAAAAATAGCCCAAAGTGGAATGAAAGCTGGAGAGCATTCTTCCAGTTAGAGCAGGATGCTCTGCTTTGCACTGAGATACTGTACATGGTGTGGGTTTTATTAGCCAGGGTACTTCACAGTGCCTCTGGAGGGCTGGGAAAGCTGCTTGTTTGAAAAGTTCATAAAATAAATAAGAACATATTTAAAATAGTCAACCTTTGATGTGTTGGGTGGCTCCTGTGCTGGTTACAGCAGTGGTGTCCTGAGCATCTGGTGTTCCTGGCAGTGATGTCTGAGCCTCAGGCTCAGGCAGGAGATCTTCACCTGCTCCTCATCTCTTCTGCCCTGCAGCAGGGAACACCTTGGACATCTGGGGTTCACCATCAGCAGCTTCTCCCAGTTTCATTTCAACCAGTTCAGCTGGCTGAGAAATACATCACCAAGAGATGGGTGGAGTGGTTTGGTTGACCTTCAAGCTTCTTATCATGGCCCCATGGAAGCATCTTGCACTTCTTTTTAATTGAATTATTTTTCTGTCAGCAATGGTTACAGTTGGGAGAGTGACCCAGCTGGGGGACAGGGTGGTTTTGTCCACAGTGTTCAGTTTTCTCCCACCTCAAAAGAAAGGGATTTTCAGCTGTAGGCCAGAATTTTAATTGTCTTCCAGTATCCTCAGCCTGGCTGACTTAGTCACACTGCAGTATCACCTGCTCCAGCCTCCAGTTACAGTCAGTGTCCTCAGCCATTGTGCTGGTTTTCTGTTTTCTCTTTAGTTTAACAGTCTTTTTGACATGCTCCACTTGTTCTCTAAACTTGTCCTAAGGAAATCAGAAGCATTTTCAAGATCAGTTGGGTAATTGGAGGTGTCAAACCCATGGGCCCAGAAGAGATCCCTGTTCTTCCTGGAGAAGCCAGTAAGCCATGGAGCTGTTTCTTGTTCTGAGCAGTGTCTCTTGTACATCATTCTGGTGGTCAGTGCTCCTTCTCTCACCCACAGCTTCAAACCAGAAGTTCCTGTCTGACTTCCTCAGGTTTCTCGATGGCAGTCTCACAGCTGAAGGAGGTTGCTAAGTATCAAATGCCCCTGAGAGCAGAAATTTAACATTTATTTATACCTCTGTGATCTCTCCATCCTTTCCTGGATGCCTGATAACCCATAAAGGCCCATCAGAATGATACATTAGTGTATTTATCTCCATCCAGGGGCAAATTTCTCTGTCCTTCCCACGTCCATATGACTTCCAAAGAGAAGTCTTGGGGTTTTATTGCCAAACCATCATTGTAATTCTTCACACAGTTGAGTGACACTTTCAGAATTTTCTGTTTCAGTCGTTTGTTTTGGTCTGCTGGCTGAGAGTTGGGGAAACCAGAGTTCCCAGTCCTGCTGGTCGGGTAGCTGGGAAGGGAGTGGATGAGTAAGAGCTGAAAAGGAATGTGAGATGGAGTTAGAGCCTCATCACAGGAGGTGGGAAACCAGTTGTGATCTACTTCAGTCAGCATTAGATGTGTTTCAGATGGGGAGATAGGTATTCCCATCCTCAGCAGTGACTGGGCAAACCCTCTTCTTGTTACTGGTTTGATGTCCCAAATCCCTCCCATCCCATGGAAGGGCTGCTTCTCCCATGGCACTGCCAGGCACTGCTGTGCTGAGCTTTCTGCTGAGGACACAGGTGAGCCCTATGCTCAGGACAGTTATGGATTGTCTCACAGCTCAAGGAGTTGAGTTTCAGTTTGGTGTTTACAGCTTTTTTTTTTTTTTAGATTTTTTTTAGATTTTTTTTCAACCAGTCAGTTCACGCTGCACCTGAATCTTTCTGTGTGCATATTGGGCTGGATGATGTCTCTTCTGTTTTGGGTCAAGTTTCTGGGATCTGCCTGGTTTTAGGTTTCAGGGTGGCACAATCCACAGCACAGACTGTGCTTTTGCTGTTGATGCTACTCAGAGCATGGCTTCAGAGCTCTTCTTCCTGGTGTTGGAAGGCTTTGTCCTAACCTGTGTTTAAATAAAAAGGGCTGGAGAATTTTCTCCTAGAGGATTTGATACAGTTTAAATTGGAGGCCAGCAAGGAATTGTTAAAAGAGAGACTCCATAAGTTTCTACTACAAATCCCCCTTTTTCCATCCATGGCTTGTTTGGCCGTGGGGTCACTTATCAGTGACTGCCTGCAGGAAAGTGGCTGGGCTGAGATCTGTAAGGCCTGAAGTGAAGTCAGCCCCTGTCCATCCCTGCATCTGAATTTAGACCTTCAAGCAGCTGCCTCACCTTGTGTCTTCCTTCCCTGCCATGTGCCATGTTCTTGGAGAGTGTGTCTGTGGGAGCTGCTGCAGTGCTTTGCACTATGCCTTGGGTTTAGGTAGCAGGTTGAATCATGGCTCGTGTGCTGTTGGGGTAGTGACTGCTGTTGACTTTCCTCACCTTCCCTGTTCTGCTGCTGAACTGGGAGTGCTGGGCTGCAGCAGGCTCCCTGGCACACAGCAGCTAAACAGAGCCACCTTGTCCAGCCTGGGCTGACCCTGTCTGTGTGCTGTACTGCATGCTGCTCCTCTGAGTTCTCCCTTTCTCTTGACTTTGCCAGTCTCCAGCGCTGTTGTGTGAGACCTCCCAATCTTGTATCACGGCATTCCTTTCACTCCCTGAAGCAGTATTTGTTGTAGTGTCCACGTTGGCTTCTCAAGCTGTCCTCTGCCCTGTAGCTGACCCACTGTCTGTGCTCTGGGTCCTCTGCCAGCTCCTTCTTGCTGGGGGGCTCATGGTTGAGAAGAGGAGTGTTTGGGTTTGGTGTTGTTCTGGAGTGCCATAAAAATCACCTCCACTGTACAGCATCTATTCCACATGGCTTCCAGTGCTGGAGAAGTAACAGCAGAGGAGGAATGTCAGAGGTGGGAGGAGATGCTTTCAGGAGAAGCTGTGGACTTTGAGGAGGATGCTGTGGGGTTGGATGTGACAGGCTTGTGCAGGTGCAAGGGGAATGCTGAGCTGGGCTGGGACAAGGTCATCGTTCTCAGATGACCAGTAAAGAGGCTTTTTGGAGACAGGCATGGAGTGGGCACAGAAGGAGGATAGAAGTTGCAATATGGAGAAAAGCTCCTGTTGGTTCCTCACCAGAGGTGATCTTTTCAGTGTGGGTCATCTCAGTGAGAGGCTGAACTATTGGTCATAGGTCTCACCACGGTGGCTTTGGCCATCCATCACCTTCCGTGGAGGTCAGAGCAGTGGCATTTCCATTCCACACAGTGCTCCTGGTGTCACTTGGAGAGAGACATTCACTCTGCTCGGCCTTCAGCCTCTCAGGGGGATTGCAGGGCTTTGTGCAGGGAGGGCACACGAGCAGGAAATAGCCAGTGGCTGTCTGAACTTGTGTGACACAGACCTGAACCAGTGACCTGGAGGTGAAGTGTTTTAGTTCCGTTCCTGGCCCGTTGAGCTGCTTCTTGCTCTGTTGGTGACACAGAACCCCACCTGCTCAGCACATCATGGTTATTATGGACTGTGGGTGCTGGGCAAGTCTCCTGACAGGTCCCCAAGAACTCTAGAATTCACAGGGTGGGAAAAGGGCAATATAAACATATTATTTACTGGTCCAGGCCAAACTAGAGGTACTAGAACATTAAGAACAAGTGGTTAAATACCAAAATACCAGGATACACTACAGGTAAGGAAAATTACAGTGTTGATACTGTCCTTGTTTTGTATGAGTCATCACAAAATAAGTCCTAAAGTACATAATGGTGCACTGTTTCACATGTGGTGAATGGCCAGCCTTAAAAGTACCTTATTCACCTGGCCTGTGCTGGCTTATGTGTGTGGTCCTGATGCCACCAGCAGCTGCCAGCAGGACCATAGTATTGGTGAAATGGGTGCTAGTATCTTGCAGATTTTTTCCACAAGCTCAAATAATTTTTCTTTCTTGGATACCCACGTAGTTTTTGTCCCCGAGGACAGTCCTGGCTACCTCTGTTGCTTTGGACTTCTTGCCAGATTATTTTTTTCTTGGTTTTTTTTTAATGGTTTTTCAGCATGAGTCACAGCTTCAGGATCACGATTTCCTCACTTGTGATTCAGAGAATATATTAATTAGTGCAAGATGTTAAATATATCTGTAAAATCACATGAAAAACTGGATGGTTGTCTCCGTCCTTCATTTAACCAGTTTCATGTTTGAAAATACGCAGTTTTCTGTTTTCAAATGTGCATTGTTCTTTCAAGCCCAAATGAAACTTTTCATGCTATGTAGTGTATATATGAAGTATAGTGTGTGTATACATATCTATATCTCTATGTATACATGGAGTATGTATGTATTAAATTATTTTCTATACAGTGTTGATGTTCCCTCAGCCAGTACTAGGTAAAGGATTGTTTTATGAGAAGAGCTCACAGGACTGCTGCCCATCATTAACATTACCAGAGAAATGTGTCCCCTGGGTCATGTGGCAGTCCCTTCTCCCCAGCCATGGTGGAGGCTGTGGAAGGAGCCTTTTTGGCTTCTGTGCTTAGAAATTTTAAACATAATGTTCCTTGGTTAAATTTCAAACCAGTCTTCAAGAAGCCCGGTCTAACATGGCTAAGAGCTGTGTGGGAATTTGTTTTGAAATGAAAGCCTGGATGTGGTGTTTCGCTGGAGTTTTCAATGAAATTTCAGCTTCTTTAATTTCTTCCTGACATTTCATCTGAAAATGTTGATGCTTATGTTGGACTGAGGGTTTTACAGTCTGATTAAACAGCTTTAGAAACATTCAGCTACATTTCTTATTTGAGAGCACTGCTTGATTCTTTAGAGTGCTTTTGAGCATGCCTGGGGGACTGCCTGCTCTGCCTGGGTTTGGGGTCCTGGTCACTTGTCTCCACCAGCAGGGCTGAGGATACAGTAATGGCATGGAAGTGATAAAGTCTCTGCCACTCTTCCTCTTTCAGAGAATTCGGTCGACAGTGGATGAGAAGGAACAGAAGCAGCTTCTGATGGACCTTGATGTAGTGATGCGAAGCAGTGACTGCCCCTATATTGTTCAGTTCTATGGCGCGCTCTTCAGAGAGGTGGGCACCCCAAACTTGCTTCACTTGTAGCAGAGTTTGGGTTTTACCTTGTTTTTCCCTTTATAATTTCAAATTCGTGCTCAGGAGACGAAAATTGATTCACCTTAGGTTTCTTGGTTCTCTGCTTTCACTCAAGAGTGTTTAGCCAGGAGACCCAGGTGTCTGGGCACTTCTGAGCAAGCATTTCGTTCCTTTGCTTCAGGAGTTTTGGAGAAGATGAATGTTGAAACCTGGCTGTTGCTTCTTCTCCTTCCTCCTGTAGTTCTTCTGCAGGCTTGGATTGTCCCTGTTCCTGTAATTGCTCTGTTGTTGAAACTGCCACAGCGTAGGGGGACAGACATGGAGCCCCTGCCTGGTTTTCACTACTTCAGCACAAATCCAGTGTCTCTATGCAAGGGAAAAAGACCTAAGGGCTGCTGGTGGTTTTTGGGAATCATCAGGCATAGCAGCCTATGCAGAGTCTTGTGGGGTTTTACTGGAAAACTTCTAGAGAGAGATCAGTGTTGTAGGTAAAACCCAAAACTGTGTCTGAATATTCAATTCCTGCTTCTAGAGAGTCTGCCTCTGTAATTTTGCCAGGTCACTCCTCTGGCTTTAAATCTCATTCTCTAAAATAAGCATAATAATACTTCCTTTTCCCACACTCTGCTTTTTGTGATCTTTTTGAACACAGAGCCATTTTGGGCCAGCAGGCATTGTCCATGTTCACACAGTACAAGCTCCTACCATGTGTGGAGCCTCAGCTTGGCTGGAAATTTCCAGCTTTGCTGAGATAAAGGTGACAAGGCTGTCAGCTGGGGTGAGGAAAGGTCTGTGGACAAAACAGTGTCTTGCTAGATGCTGATGGGCAACATGCTCAGAGCTGTGCAAGCCTCTCACCTCCCTTCAGCTTTGGGCACATCCCAGGATGTAAATGTAAATACATAAACAGTATAAAAACTTACTTGAATCAGCACCCAGATGTCAGCTTGGCTGCACTTCTTTGTCATGGTCAGAAATCTCATCATCCTGCAGCCAGGCAGGGCTCCTTGCATGCTCTGTCTGGGAAAGGTTTCATTGGTATCACTGTGGTTGGAGTGAAATTCCCTTTTTCACCCTTCAGCATAAGTGGTGTTTGCTTCAGAGAGGAAAGCAGCCTTCCCCTCTCCTTGGTCCCTCACTGCCTAGAGATGTTCTAAGTCACGTTCCTCAAGGGTACACAGGGTGAGCTGGGAGGCTTCCACAAAGTTTTGTGTCTTGTCCTATTAATTACTTGTTCCAATATTAAGTAGAATCTCTGTCTTTTAAAGATAGCAAAGTATGACAGCAGAGGAGCACAGAAAGGGAAGAAAGGAATTTCACCAGGCTGTTTGGATCTGTCTGACCCCCCCCAGTCTGCATATCAGATCTGTTCTCAGATAACTGTGAAATATCCAGGTCACTGCTGCACCATCCTCTGGGGTGTAAGAGCTCATGGGACATTGGTAAAGACTGAAACTCTCTCAGGAAATTTGCAGCAAACTATATAAAACAAAGCTCTTTGTTCCAGCATTTCAAGGTGAAAAGTAAGGAAATCCTTTTGGGATTACCTGCTCTGAGCTGGGATTTATGTTCTCTGGCTATGGATGGAGCGACCGATGAGAAATCTTCTTTGTCTGCTCCTATAAGGTGAAAGATTTCCATGTGAGCCTCTTTACAGGAGTTTAACACACTGAATAGGCAGCTTGTGCAGTCAGAGGGTTGGCAGGATCCGAGCAGCTCCAGGAGAAGCAAGCAGGGCAGCTGGCACAAAGGGAAGGCAGGCAGCCTTCCACAACAGGGAGGGTTTGATGTGGAGAGGCAGAGTTAAGCTCTGGGACCCCGACAGTTTGGGAATACTAAACCAAATTGGACAAAATGATACAAGGTCTCACTTTGTAGCCAGGCAAGTGTCCCAGCTTGCAGCCAGGGAAGTAGCTGTGAACACAAGTTCTGTGGCAGCCTCTGTGAATACCAGCAGCTTGATTTAAAAAGGCAGAAAATACTACACAAAAAAACCCAAAAAACTTCTGTAGTTGTATTTTCTCTTGCTTGTTCTGCATTTTATGATAGGGAGAACCTTCTCTGGGTCTTTCTTGTCCCTCAGCAGGCAGCACCTGAACCTTTGTCATTTGCTGCCTGTTCTTCAGTCAGAAGGGACATTTCAGTTTCTGTATGTGTGTGCATGTGATGGAATGTGTAACAGTGCAACAAGTTGATTGCCAGGTACAGGACTTCCTCAGCTCATTGGTACCCACTAGATGAGGTTAAATTGCCTGGTCAATGAAACAAGAGCAAAGCTGAAAAAGTAAAAGGCAGTGTTTCAGTCTGTGCATGGAATCAGGGGCTTCAGTGCACCATTGCCAGGACATGGTTGGCTTTTTGGGCTGCAAGCACATGGTACCAGCTCATGTCCAATTTTTCATCCACTGGTATCTCCCAGCCCTTCTCCTCAGGGCTGCTCCCAATCCCATCATCATTATACTGCCCTGACCCAAGTGCAGGATCTTACACTGGCTGAACTTTGTGGGGTTCCCACTGGCCCCAGGAGACCAGCTGGTTTTTCCATACTGCACCCAGGAGAGCCCAGAGCCCAGCTAGTGCACACAGAGCTTTCCTCATTGGCCATCAGAGATCTGACTGAAGAGGATCTGGCTACTCATGCTCACTTGTTTCTTCTCAAGGCTGTACTTGCTAGATGGGGAAAAAAAAAAAGAGTTCTTGACAGGGGTTCTGCAAACATTTCACTTGAGTCTCTCCTTGTGAGGAAACTGCACTGGTACCCCCAAGACTTTGGCCCTGAGCATAGCTGTTTTAAGAGGTTTTTAGGTCTGAGGAAAAAAAATGGTCTTCTTTTCTTGCCTGTCTACTACAAGCTTTACAGCTGCTCTGGTTTGGAACAGCACCTGTAAAGCTAGGAATGTTTGTGTAGTTACCATGACCACACTAGTGGCTCTTCAAAGTACCTGTTGAGATTGTGTTTCTTCTTAAGAGGGGAAGAGGAAAGAAGCCTTATCTGACTTGGAATCTCAGGAGTGACTCCTACACAGTGCAAGTTTAAACCAACACAGCCAACTTTAAACCAACAAGTTCAGTACTTGATAAAATTACTCAATGAAAAATTCATTGCAAGTTGCAGAACATGCCTAGGAAGCTGGGTAAATCTGGGGAACTTCTGCTGGCAGGAGAGAAGAGCTGGGATGGATGTGTTGGTAGCACAGTGCTGGGCTGTGGTGTGAATTGCTTACATAGCCTTTCACAGTTGTTTGATCTCTTTGCTGTTGATGCATCTCACACTGTTTTTTTATGGAAATCCTTGGCTGTGCTGCCATTCCTCAGCACATCTGTCCCTGCTGTCAGTCCCTGGTCTGTAGGAAAAGTGTCCTGTGTGCCATGTAAATAAATACATAGTGGTGCTGGTGGTGACATTTGTCAGTGTTTCTCACTGGTGGAGCTGCAACTTGCATAAAGAGCTGACTGCCCCTGCAGTGAGCAGATGTGATAAACCTTCAGCATTTGCATCATGGAGTGGCAGGGACCTCTGAGGTCACCTTCCAACCCCCATGATCATGTGATGGGGCCACTTGACCAGGATTGTGTCCAAATAGCTTTTGAATCTCTCCAGAGATAGAGTCTCCACAATCTCCTGGGGAACTTGTGCCAGTGATGAATCCCCCTCACCAAAAGTGCTTCCTCACGTTCAGAGGGAACCTCCTGTGTGTCAGGTTGTGCCCTGCTCGTGTTGCTCAGCACCACTGAGAGAGCCTGGCTCCATCCCCTGTGCAGCTTCCCCTCAGCTTGAGATTCCCCTGAACCTTCTCCAGGCTGAACAGTCCTGGCTTTATCAGCTTTTCTCATGGGGAAGATGCCCCTGTTCCTCAGTCATCTTAGTTGCCCATTGCTGGAATCTCTCTTGTACTGGGGAGCCCAGCACTGGTCCCAGCACTCCAGGTGTGGCCTCACCATTGCTGGATTGAGGGGAAGGATCTCCTCCTTCCACCTGCTGATGATGCTTTGCCTCATGCTGTGATCCTTCAGCCCAAAGATGCATTGTTGGCTCATGTTCAGTTTAATGTCCACCTGGACTCACAGGTCCTTTCCTGGTGGGCTGCACCCCAGATGAGTGACATCTTTGTGACACCTGCTCCCTTGTCTGTAGGAATTCTCTGCATTGAGAAGCTGAAGTGTCTCCATTGCTTGTGAAGCTGCTTTTCTCTCTGTCCTGGACAGGGACATTTGAATGAAATGCACAGGGAGTTCCTGGACATTTTTTGGAATGTCTACAAGATGTGCATTAGCATCTGGTAATCTAATACCCAGTAAAGACTGAAATACATTCTTTGGGAGAAATAGCTCGAACAGGAAGAGAAAATTAAAGTGCTTCTTTTGTCATTTTGTGATTGGAAATCAACCTGACCTAAGAGGCTAAATTTTAAGTGAAACTTCCATTAGGGTGGCTTTGTCCTCACAGTTCACAATGGAGTAGGACTTGCCCACGTACATCAACACTTCTTGGTATTTGGTCAAGAAGACAGATGAGTCCCCATTGCCCAGCCAGTCTTCCTTTTTCTTCCCATTATAATTCACCACTTTGCCAGCAGGTGTGGCTCTCCAAGTCCCAGGAAGAGTTAGGCTGTAGAGTTTTGGATCTTGCCACCAGCCTTAAGGATGCTGCATAGTGGAAAAAGCCTGTTACCTTTTTCCATTGATCTTGAATTCATGTAGGCCAGGTAGGTTTTTATATTACCAGATCAATAAATGCCCTCATTCAGGAGTTCTGTATGGCATCTACTTCAGGAGACGAGTAAACCAGGTCTTTCCTTGAGTGCTTTTCATCATAAAAGAGGGGTTTTTATGCTTAAAAATCACCATGAGGTAGGAATTTGTTGTACTTATTTGGGGTTTTGCTACCCTACCCATCACAACAACTCTGTGATGCAGAGTACACATGAAGCCTTTATTATGATAATGGCTCTGCTCAAGTGCTGTTCATTTGGTTTGTTGTTTTTCTCTCCAAACACCAGCTGTTGTAACCTGGGCAGTGGAAGCCACTCACAATACTGATGCAGTTGGACATAAATACAAGGCTGCAGGTGGTCAGTGGTATTTGGGCTCTCTAGAACCAGTCCAGTCCCCCACAGTCTCAGTACAATAGCTCAGGAATATAGGCCTGTCCCAATTTTTTTATAAATCTGATCCAAGCAGAAGCAGTTTTTGAATGATGCATGGCCAGTAGAACCAGTGCATGAGAGAGAGGCTGCTCTCACTACAGACAGCTTGTAAAGCTCTGGTGGGCTTGCAGTCTCCCCTGATTTTTGCACATCACTGTCTCTGGAGCCACTTTGCTTGCCCTGAGCTACTCTCCATCACATGGAAGTGCTTCATCTGCACTTTTACTTTTATTGCTAGTGTGGAAAACAGAACTTTTCTACATGTATTGCCCAATTTCATTTCTGTAGTTTTAATCTGAACAGTTCCTTAGCCAACTTCCTCCATAGCCAACCTGTGGTCTGTTACAGCCCAGGTTCACCTTTTTCCAGGTGTCCTGAAGTGTGCTGGTCATGCCCTCATCCTGCTGCACTTCTCTGGCCTCTTGTGATGCCCCTGCTTCTGTGTCTGTCACAGCACTTACTCCATCTTCTGCTTTTTTTGGGTGAAACCAGAGTTTTCTGGGCTCAGGCTTGTAGCAGCCCTTGAGGGGATGACATCAGCTCCTGCTCTGCCTTGAGCTGATGTGAGAAGCCTGATGCCAGATGAGCAGCATAAACTGGAGCTGCCCGTGGCTGTAAACCAAAGTCTTCTTCCCCAGCCAGACAGCCCTTCCTAGAAAAGCAGCTCCCCTCTTCTGGGTGTTCCACTGTGCCTGCAGCCTTCTGGAGAGCAAAACAGTGTGTGAGGTTGGACTCATCTGGGTTCAAGCATCTGAACTGTAATGTCAGGTGTGAGCTAAGCAGGTAAATGCCTCTGCTGTGAGTGGAAGCAAGTCTTTCATTGCTGAAACTAATCAAGCTGAATTCCATCCTTTCTGTCAAATGCATGTTGCTGTTAATGTATTTCACAGGATTCAGTGGATCTCTGTATGCTCTCTGGATTTGCATTTCTTATTTTTTTTTCTCAGCAGTAACACACATCCTTTTCTTTTTGCAGGGTGACTGTTGGATCTGTATGGAGCTCATGTCTACCTCGTTTGATAAGTTTTACAAATATGTATATAGTGTATTAGATGATGTTATTCCAGAAGAAATCTTAGGCAAAATCACTTTAGCTGTGAGTATTTTGTTAAACTTTTTGTTGAAGATAATTGAAAAGTTCAGATCCTTGTTCAGATCCCACTCCATGTGAAAAGCTGGTGGGCATCTGGAGCAGAATTGCTGCTGCTGTGTGCACCACACTGGGAGTGGTTCTTCAGGGTGCTCATGATTTTCCTGCAGTATGGTGTAAAAATGCATGGTGTAAAAGCAGGTCCTGGGGTCAGTAATCAGTTCATGAACAGACCCTAGGACCAGCTTCCTGCTCAGTCTGCTTGAATGTGAGCACCAGCAGCACAGGCACCAGCCCAGACCAGAGAAGCTTCTGGCAGTCTTGTGCAAAGGCTCCCAAAAGCACTGGAGAGTATGGCTGATGTTTTGTTGATATAACCTGGAAGTTTTGGCCTAATGAAAAGTCAGGTGTATGAAACAGCTGTGACCTGCTGAAAAAAATACAGCACAAGGCTTGAAATAAGTTATTGCTCAGGATAATTAACATCAGAGATTGTTCTTGCTCCACTCCTTGCTCCCCTCTACCAGAGTGGGATCTTTGCAGGTCACAGGGGATGTGTGTTCATTCAGCCCATACCCTCTCTTATATCACCTTCTGTTTGCAGAATAGGTTCAGAGAAAACTGCTTTTATTAAGTGGCATATTACAGCATTGATATCTCCGTGTATTAAATACTTTTTACCCCTGTTCTTGGAGTTCCAAAAATTTAATAATCACAGGATTCTTAACAACATCTGCTTATTTTTCATCTATTTTTCTTTCCTAGACTGTGAAAGCACTAAACCACTTAAAAGAAAACTTGAAAATCATTCACAGAGGTGAGTTCTTCGTGTCTTTTTTTAAATTCATGCCTTTTCTTCTTGTCTGTTAAAATAATTGCAAGAATTGTTAGCAACCTTTGGGTCACTCAGAATGTAAGCACAGCACCCGTAGCGCCGCAAGTCTTGAGTACAGGTTTTGAACAAGTGTCCCAGTTGCCCCTTCAGCCTGTGCTTTCTCCATG
Source organism: Rhadina sibilatrix (assembly GCA_013400275.1). Classification (NCBI taxonomy): domain Eukaryota; kingdom Metazoa; phylum Chordata; class Aves; order Passeriformes; family Phylloscopidae; genus Rhadina; species Rhadina sibilatrix. The sequence continues at coordinate 85,001 of VWYO01016083.1, read as the reverse complement.
CAAGTGTGATTTCAGGGTGGCTGGGCATCATCTGCTTCTGCCCTTTGGGCACGTGGCATCTCCAGGGCTGGCTCCATCCCCTCGTGCTCCCCTGCAGGATCCAGCGCCGAGGGTGACGGCGACGGCGCGGCACTGCCGGCCTCGATCCCTCTGCAGCTGCTCTGCTTGAAATCGAAACCCCCCAGCCGTGACTTACTGGTTTAAATTTCTTTCCCCTGCAGACATCAAACCTTCCAATATTCTTCTGGACAGAAATGGAAATATTAAACTCTGTGACTTTGGCATTAGCGGACAGCTCGTGGACTCCATTGCCAAAACGCGGGATGCAGGGTGCCGGCCGTACATGGCGGTGAGTGGGATGAGCCCTGGGCTCTGTGGGATCTCACCTTCCCTGTTATCAGCCTCTTTCCTGTGGGATGAGCACCCCTTTCCTGGATGAAACCATCCAGGCTGTGGCAAAGTGACCAAATTCCTGGTTTTTTTTTGCTGGGTTCCTCTGCTGCTGCCAAGGCTGTGGTGCTGGAGTGGAGAGGAGCCCTGTGCCTTCCAGCAGCTCCAAAACAGCATTGCCCAGGGGAGCAGGGCTGTCAGAGAGCAGGTTTGTCTTGGTCTGCAAGAAATCCATTTGCTCTGGTAAGATTATGTCACAGGAGTTATTGCAGAGCAGAATTACAGTGATTTTTTGTAAACCACTTTAATTCCAAAGTGTGCCAGAACTTCATTCCAGGAGAATGTGATTCTGGAGAGCAGCAGTAGCAGAGCAGCTGTGTGGAAATTGCTGGGGCTGAGTCGTGGCTCCTGGGAGTCTGTCCTGCTTGTTTGCTGCCCTCCCCCTCCCAGAGAGAAAAGCTGTAGTGGTGATTTTGGAAGCTGTCTGAGTGTTTTAAACACTTCATTGCTTCAAGGTGCTTTGAAAATACATCTCTGTTCTCACATGAACTGAGGGTACCTTGTGCAGGGAGCTGTGTGCCTGCTGCTGTTCATGTAACTTTAATTTTAATGCCTATCTTTAATTTTTCTTACATATTTATGTCTCTGTATGCTGAAAAATACTGTTTTCTGAACTCTTTTTATCTACCAAATAGAAAAAAAAAGGAAAATATCTCTCTTGTACATTATGGTTCTCATTTGGCCAAGGACATGGCTCTCAGATGGCTTTCTGTGCCTTATCCAAGGCAAAACCTGTCTGCCCTGACTCTGGTCTTTCTTTGAGCCATGGGTTGGTGGTTAGCTCTGCTCAGGCTGTTGGTGTAGTTGTGCCATGACAGTTCCTGAGATGTCTGTAAATAACTGCAGTGCTCCCTTTCCCCTGGGATGTGGGTGGGTTAGTGCTTCCATAGCCCTTTGGTTTTCCTTTTTCCTGCCTGTCTGTCTGTCCACGTGCACTCTGTGGTTTGTGCAGCTCCAGACTTGGGTGGACTTTTAAGTGAGCAAAAGTGTTGCAGTTCAGTTTGTGATTTTCAGAGCCTTGGCAGGGCACAGGGTTTGTGGGGCAGCCAGCAGCTGGCAAGTGGTGTGGGAGATGAGTGGCCTCTTCCCTGCAGCTCTGCAGCCTCAGTGACTCCTTTCCAAGTACATGAGCATTTCCACGTACCAGGGAGCCTGGGAAATGGGGAGATGTCCCCAGTGTGCAGGCACATCTGCCAGCTATTTCTCCATGCCAGCAGAGGCTGATGTTTGAAGGGATGCTGTGATCAAACTGGATTATACCTGGGAAGGAGTCAGGCTGCCACACACCTCTCAAAAAGCAAATAGTATTTTTTAGTGTAAAATAGGCCAAGAATAGTAGCTCTGTCCAGCCAGGGAGGCTCTGCTTTGGGCTGCTGGATGCTTCTCTCTGATGATAGTATCTTGTTTTGCAAGGCCCACCAACCCCATGGCACTTACCCCCCTGAGGAACCTGGTCTCCATGTAGCTGTTGGTAACAATGACACTGGATGTCAGCCAGTCTGGCTGTGAGTGCTCTGAGGAGGCAGCAGGAGCCATGTCCAGCTGCCAAGCAAGTGCTGTGGGCTTGAACCAAAATTGTTGGAGCTGTCACAGCGAGCGGCGCCTCAGCCTGGGAGCTGCGGTGCTGAGAGGTTGTTTTGCTTTTGGCTTTCAGTTCCCCTGCAATTGTTACAGTGAGCAAAGGCCTGTAAGTGTTGGCACCTCATGTTCCCTGAAGGAAAGAAAGGCAGGACTGAGTTCCCAGGCAGCTGCTGACCCCTGGAGCAGCCCAGGCTGTTCTGAGCCCTCCTCGCCCGTGCCCTGTGCTGTTGCCAGCGCTGGGGGTTTGCTGCAGGTGAGGTTCCACAGCCTTCACCCAGCAGTGGGTGCTCCTGGCCAGCCCTGCATCCTGTCTCAGTGCTGCTCCCTGTGGTCCCTGCCGTGCCTCTGGCTGTGTGGGTGATGCTGGGAGTGGGTTCTGTGTGACACACGCATCTGGTGGCCTTTGACATTTCTGTTTTCTGCCTTCTGAGTGCCCCAGTGAACCCAGTGCCTGGGTCAGAGAGGAAGGGTGAGACTGGAAGTGCTTGGTTTAGGGAGGGGCAGACCCAGCCAGTGTGAGGATAGATGTCCTGCCCTGCCCTGCTCCTTCAAGACCTCCAGGAGTCACCTCCATCCTTGGTCACTCAGGTCTTTTTCCCAGGTCAGCTTGGAGCCTCCGGCTGCAAACTGTGGCTCTCACTTCTCCCTGGTGAGGGTGGACAGTCACTGCTGGCACTGCTGTCAGGGCCAGCTGGATGTCTTGTGCTCAGGTGGTTCAGGCAGAGATCAGGCTCTGTATGGCTGTGTTTGTATAGCTGGGGTTTGGAAGAGAGGGAGATCTGTGGTGCCCACTGCTGGTTTTTCAGTCAAGATGCTGATGCTCAGGTGGACACTGAACTGGAGAAGCCCCATGGCAGCCTGTACCCTTCTCTGATACATCCATACCCTGTCCTTTCATCCCATGAGCACATCCAGAGATGGGGCTCCACCTCAGCCATTCCCTTTCTTGCTTGCACTTGGCATCAGAAGGACACCTGGCCGGAGCCTTTTGTCTACAGCCTTTGCCCCAGGTCCCCAGAGTGTGACATGGTGACTCTTCCTTCGTTGGTGTTAATTGCTCCCATGTGATCTACATGGAAAATTCTCAGCATTCTTCCTGCTCTGTATTTAGATGGGATTTATTTTGGTCTGTCCTGTTTTCCCTTTAACTGTGCCACCATGGTCCAGGGCCAAATCCCCGTTGCTCTTTGGGTCACAGGAGCAGGGTGCCCCTCCTGGGTGCTCTGTCTCACCAGTGCCACCCATCCCACCAGTCCCTTTGAGCAGCTTGGCCCTGCCCAGAGCAGCTGCTCCCCATGCAGTCCCCTCCTTCATCTGCAGCCTGGTAACTGCTTCTGCTGTGGCACATCCCTCAGCATCTCTGGTGTGGGGGTCACAGCACTGGCCAGGCCAGGATCTCCATAATTTGATGTATTCTGAGCTGGTCCATCCCTGGTGGCAGCTTCCAGCCATCCTGGTGTGTCTCCAGTAGAGTTCAGGGCTGAGCTACCTGCTGCTGCACTTTTTAGCTGCATCTGCCATGAAATTGTATTAAAATGCAGCAACCAGGGCTTTCAGAGTATTTCCTGTACCCCATAATTCAGAATTTATTGCTATCCAGGTATCTTTATTATTGTCGTAGTCAAAACTGAATGAGAGCCTGTTTCTTTTGACATGTTAATTATTATATTTTAAACGAAAGAAGGCAGACTGAGGTTTCTCATAAAGCTGAGAAAGGCATGAAGATGTCTTTTACTGGCTCAGCTCTCTGGATAACCTGTTCTTAGGTGTGAATCACTCATGTCTGGCTCAATATTGCTTTCTATGAAAGACATTCTGGCTGTCTTAAAGCCTTGTAACATCATAGTTGCTTTCAAGGGATGACTAAAACCTTGTTCAGAGGAGCTTTTCTTAAAGCACTTTGTTTTTAATAGTTTCTTAGTAGCTGGATGGGGAGAAGAGTTCTGGTAGATGCTGCTAAGCCTCAGTCCCCAGGGTTGGTGGATGAGAAGTTGATTCCAGTTCTTAAAATCCCTTGGGCACAACTTGGCTGTGAAAACAGAGAAAGTGAGACTTCGTGTTAAAGAGATCCCAAAGTTGAACAAAACTAAATAAATAAGACAGTCACAATTATTCAAGGTGAAAAAGGAAAAAAAAAAAAACCCTGAAGAATGGGACTCTGATAAGTTGCCATTTCTGATCCACCTTTTACACTACACCTCCATAAAATCAGGGTTTTAAAGTGATTCCTTGAGATGTTTCTCCACTGAGGTTGGCTGGCTGCCCTGACCACAGGTTTGCCTCTGGAGCTGTGCCAGGCTCAGGGTTTTTTTTTTTAATTCTAGCTTTGCAGATGCTTCTCTTTGCTCCCTGCACAGCACAGAGCTTGACTGCTCCTTCTTGCCATTTCAGCCAGAAAGGATAGATCCCAGCGCCTCCAGGCAAGGCTACGACGTGCGCTCGGATGTCTGGAGCTTGGGGATCACACTGGTGAGTGAAGGCAGCCTGGCTGCTCTGTGCACTGTGGAGGTGTCACACCTGGGCAGCACAGCCCAGCTCCTTTGGTGTGTTGTGGTTGGAGTGAGCCCTTCCTGGCTCAGGAGCAGCCTGGATGCTTTCGGCGTGAATGGTTCTCCCCGAGCCCCTGCCAGCTGCGTTTTGCAGAGAGCAGGATGTGAGCAGGGCAGAGGTGTTGGGTTGTAAATGAGTTTTGTGAACCTGAGGTGAAGGTGCTGAGTGTGGTGGTGCAGAGCAGAGCACCCAGCCTATGTGAATAAGCCTCTGAGGGCCCTGGCAGCTGCTGTGCTTTGGCTGCACAGAGGCTTTGGTTAATCTTGGATTCTGGGATTCTGCTTCCTCACTGGCTGCACACATTGACACAGTGAGAAGCTCTACACTCTCCAAGTTATGAAGCAAAAGAGAAAGCAGAAGCAATTAAGTATGAACTAGTGGCTTCTGTTTTCACCACTGATGTTTAAAAAAACCTCATTTTCATTATCCTGAGAGGAGCAGGGAGTTGGATTCAGGGATCTCTCCACCTTGAGATACCATGTGATTGTGTTATTCTCATTATCCATTTTCTCTGGTGGTTGTTAGGATGCTTGGGAAGAGAGTGGAGGATTTTACTCTCCTACACTGGTTTGTTTTATAGTCAGTGGAGGAGCATACATGGCCTGGTAAATCTGGCCATGCCCCTGACACAGGCAGCAGAACCTACTGCTGGATAAAACCTTCCCTCTGCTTAGAATCATACAGGGAATAGGATGAAGAATCTCATCTCAATCTTCCTTCTGGGGAGGTTTAAGGCTGTTGCAGACATTTTTATTTTTTTTTCCCTGACTGAGCTTCCCTGCTGTAAACCTGCCTGGTTCTGTTGCTGTCTCCCTGCAGTACGAGCTGGCCACGGGGCGATTCCCCTACCCCAAGTGGAACAGTGTGTTTGACCAGTTGACACAAGTAGTGAAAGGAGACCCACCACAGCTGAGTAACTCAGAGGAAAGGGAGTTTTCCCCAAGTTTCATCAACTTCGTCAACTTGTGGTGAGTGTGTGCTGCTGAAAGCAGTTGGGGTTGGCTCATTTTTGTTGGCTGGAATTTTAGAAGGGTCATGTGTCCAGCACTTCCTGGCTTCTTTTCACGTTCCTGCACCAGCATTAGGGGGAAGATCTCTCATATTTTAATGGTTTGGAGGTGATGGGGGCTTTGTGTGGGTGGGGAGTGAAGGGCAGATCTTGGAAACTGCTTTTCAGGAAAGGAATTAGGAGAAAACCTCTTAGAGGCTGTGCCATAGAGGAGACATGGTAAGGAGGGAAGTTTTCATGGCAGGAAGTTTGTGTCAGGCACAGCCCCAGCCCCTGCACAGCTGGGATGGTTGCAAGGGAGGGAGGGAAGTTACTCCTGTGGTCACTCACAGTGCAAGGATGGGTTTTCCAAAAACCAAAGGAGATGAGTCCCACTGTGACAGCATCATGTCCTGTAAAAGTTTGTATTTGATATCTGTAACATTTTCCCTGATCCCACATTCTCCTAATTATCTTTATGCTTTCTGTAGCCTTACAAAGGACGAGTCCAAAAGGCCAAAGTACAAAGAGCTTCTGGTGAGTTCTCAGTGCTGCATCTTTCAATGCCTCCAACACACCCCTCACACAGGGCTGGGCTCAGGCAGAAGTGAGATCTGAAGGAGCAGAGCCCTAGAGCTGGGCAGCAGCAGGGCCTGTCTGTGGTGGGGGTGCTAAAGGAGAAAGGGCAGCAAAGCTTTTGGCTTGGAACAGTCACGTGTGGCAACTGTGCACCTTCAAGGAGCTCTGGGCACCTGGAAGGCACCTCTTGGAGGCCGTGGTTCCACAATCAGTTCTGGGGTTTCACATCTCCTGATGTGAAAGGGATTTGCCTGATGTCCTGGCCCAGAACCTCCCTGATGTTGTGTCCCAGCTTCTTTGATCTGGGTCTGGCCAGTGCTGCCTGCTGGGCAGGGCAGAGGGTCAGGGCTCGAGAGAGCAGAGCTTGGGTTTGACCTCTGCAAGCCACTCCTGTCACTCTCCCCACTGTGGCAGTGCTGATGTTGAAACCTCTCCTGGAAGTATCTCAGTAAATGTCAGTGCTACAGAGGAGCTGCTGATCCTGCACCCTCAGTCCCTCCTGCCTGAGCTCCTGACACTCTGGAGTCTGTCCTGCCTCAGTAACTTCCCACCTCCATTAACCTCCCACGTTAGACACGGGTTCCCAATGTGGAAAAGCCATGGACCAGGCTGAGTCCTGGTGTCCTACAGCCACCACAGATCCTGTTCTTGCACCAGACAAATTCACCTGCTCAGTTTTTTATCTGAGGGGCCTGCACCAGGAGCATGACCAGAGTAACTCTGTTGTGTTTTTTTTTTTATCTGCTTCCAGAAACATCCCTTCATCCTGATGTATGAGGAACGCACAGTGGATGTTGCATGCTATGTTTGTAAAATCCTGGATCAAATGCCAGCAACTCCCAGCTCTCCAATGTACGTGGATTGATACTGCTGCTACATCAAACTCTAGAAAAAGGGCTGAGAGAAAACAAGCTGTAAAGAATTTTCATCACATATTGCAGTGTTTTTAATGCTCGCCCAGACACCATGTGCAATAATATTGGTGTTATTTCCATCCTGTCTGTATACTGTTGTCACATATAAAGTGCATCCCTGTAATACCTGATCACACAGTGTTAGTGTTGGTCACAGAGAGACCTCATCTTGCTCTTTTGTGGACATATTCATGAAATGTGGAAATAAGTACATTTATTTGTTGACTGTGATTGGATAGCACCTAAAATTCATTTCTAGACTCAAAACTTGGAGACTCCTCAGCAGCTACTGGAAAGATTTTTTTCTCTCAAACTCTTCCAATTGTTGTTTCAAGTAATAATAAAAAGCAAACAAACAAAAGCTAGGCGTTGTCTGTCTGAACATTAAGAGACTTTGCCTGGAGGGAGAAGAACTTGCTTAACCAACGAGATGCTTTGCCTTCTGGAGCTGGAAAGGCAAAGGAGAATTTTATTCTTCACAAAGTGCAATAGATTTACTGCTATGAAATTCTGTTGCTTTACAGTCGCAGTGTACTTTCTGGGGACAGTGTGCTCAGCTGAACTTCCTGTTAAAGAGAGATCATGTTAAATATAGTGAATATGTCTTTACCAAAAATATGTTGCGTTGAAAGAGGCTAACATTAAACTATTTGAGATGGGACATAATGTATTCTTCCTCCTTTTACCAAGCCAGCCACTCTTCACTCTTAACTAGGTGTCCTGTAAATTGTTACCTGGTAAGATAAGACCTTTGACCTGAAGAATTATTAAACTACTTGATTGAATTTAACCTGCTTGTTGACCTGGTTTATAGTGCACAGTGCTCACCACCCACTGGCTTTGCTTTGCCTTCACCCAGTGCCATCCACAGGGGCTGCAGCTGCTTGAATGGGCCACCAGCTGCTGGCTGTGAGTCCTGGCCAGTGTTTCTCATGTTCCTGCTGTCCCCAGCCCTGCTGCTTGTGCCTGTGGGCCAGCCCAGCCCTCCCAGCCCCATGTCCCTGAGCTCCTGAGTCTCAGTCCAAACCTGAGCTCTTCCTTCTTGCCACTGCAGGCAGGATGGAGGGGTGGCCCTGGCTGCCAGGGGGCTCTGTGCCCACCACACCCTGCTGAGCTTGCTGGAGACAATTCACCACCACCTGCAGTCTGGACCTCCTCTGTGACCTCCATAGCTCCTGGTGCTGCACCCAGAGCAAACCTCTGTGAGATTGCTGGGTGCAGGAGGAGATGAGGTGGAGATGAAGGAGCATCTAACTCCTCCCAGCTGGCCCAACAAGGCCAGGCAAGCTGTTCTCTGGTCCATTCCTAAGTGAAACAGCACATTCAGGCTTTTCTGTTCCTTTAATTGACGTATTTTTCTAAGATTAATTTTCCCCAGAAACTTTTTTCCCCCCCCAACATTGCAGTTTTCAGATGTTTAGCAGCACACCAGGGATCAAAGGGAAGGCTGCAGGGTCTCTGTTCTCTGTTTTGAGCTGATTTAGGTGCTTGGTAGGACTTCAGCAGTGTTAGAGCAACCTCCCAGCAGAGCTGGGCCCCAAGCCTGGACACAATGGGAATGAAAACACCGTGGTGCTGGCAGGATTCCCAAGGAAGGGCTCCCCACGTCCAACCAAAGCCTCTGTTGCAGACCAGCCCCAGGCAGGCAGAGGGCTGAAGACCAACCAGCACATCCCAGCTGGGCAGCAGAGCCGAGGCTGGCCCTGGCCCACAGCTGCTGTCTGTCAGAGGTGACACAGCCTGGTGCTCCTGCTGCCACTGAGGCTGGCCCTGGTGAGAGCCCCTGGGATCCCTTGGTGCTGCCCTTCCTGGGTTGTGTTCCTCTTGGGCTGCTCCTCAGGCAAGGCAGTCGCCAAAGTCTCCCCAAAACAGCCAAGGCAGAGGTTTCTGCAGTGACTGCTCTGGTGCATCCTGCAGAAAGGTCAGTCAGACCCGTGCATGTCTAAAGCAGCCCTTCTGTCCCCACCCCCCGAGCCTTTCTCAGGCAAATCCCCGTGGAGCTGGGATTCCTCTCTCCAGCCTTCAGCCCCTGGAATGGGACTGCAGGTGCTCCAGGGCTCGAGGGGTGCTGGCTGTGGGGGCTGAAGAGACCCAGACCCAGGAAGGGCACTCACAGCTGGGGCTTTGCCCCTCCCTTGGGGTGTGACAGGGTGACAGGGAGCCCAAGAGGCTTTCAGAGGGCCAGCACTGAGATGGAACTTCCCAAAACACAGGGGACTGCCTTGCTCTGCCCTGTTGGGATGGCTGGGTCTGTGCTCTGATGCCGTCCCATCTCCAGCCCAGGGCCAGTTTGCTGGGAATGGAAATGCAAAGCTTGGAGCTGCCAGTGGCAGGAGTGAGGTGCTGCTGCCTGGGTGGCTGTACAGGACAGGTTTAGCCTATTCAACATAGATTCTTATAAATTATTAAGGGTGCAGCATTTATTGCAATGTATCTATTAAAAAAAAAAAAAAAGTGAAAAAAAAAAGGTGTATAGCGTTCAGAAGCTGTGAAAATAGTGTAAGAACTGTACATTGTGAATTCTGGTTATTTTATTTTTTTTTTTTTCTTGTACCATAGGAAAAAAGAAATGTATAAAAATATCAAAAAGCTGATGTGCAGGGATGTTGCCTTATTGTCTGTAAAATGAAGCTCAGGAACATAACTGCTTCAAAGAGCTTCCGAATATTTTATCTGGTATCCTGGTTTGACTTCCTCCTCTATTTAAGCTATTCTACATGGATCAGAGTGTTTATGTAATAGTTCTATTCTTTTGCCTGCAGGTCAGTTGTAATAAAACTAAGATGCGACTGTGACCTTGTTATTTTCATTTTGTAAGGTCAGACACGAAGGGGAAGGTTCCCTGAGAGCTGTGGAGTACCTGCCTTCCAGGCCTGCCCTCCAGGTGGAAGAAACCTTCAAAGGAGGAAGGAGAGCAACCTTCAAATCTGCTGGTGCCAAATGAAAGAGGTGTAGGGAGCTCTGGATGTATTTTCTCTCTCTGGAAGGCTGCTGGGCCCTCGGTGTGTTTGGGTGCCTCTCAGGCCAGCAGTGTTTGCAGCACAGGGAGGTTCTGGTGGAAAACATTGTGAATTCTGGTTATTTTAGACAAAGGACACCTTTGTCTCTGTGCCCACCCTCCAGGGAAAGGGCAGCTGGTGCTCCCAGCTCTGGTGGCTGCTTTAGTTTTGCAAGAGCTGCCAAGATCTGCAGAACCCAGATGGTCTCAGAGTCCTGAGTAAGTCCTGCTGCCTGGTGCTGGGATGTCTCTTCTGCCTGTGGAGGGCTTGGAATCTGCCCAGTCGAGTGGGCAGGACTGGACCCCAGCAGCCCCACTGGGAATGAAGATTGTTGAGGGAGAGGGCCTGGTCACAAGTGCCTGTCCTCCTCCAGTGGGCTGGATGGGACAGTCCAGGAGCACCCAGCCCAGAGAGGAGAGAGCCAGAGCATCCTGCAGGGATTGCTGGTCATGGTAAACCTCAGGATCAGGAATGGCTGGGAATGGATCACCTGACACCAGCTCCTGCAGGGTCTCACCACCTGGAGGGTGACAGTCGTGTCTAGAGAAGGGAAGGCAGGGGAGACAAAGGGAGCTGGAGGCCTTGATGTGCAGAGATGCTCAGTGTGGAAGGTTCACGTAGCTCAAGTTTTCTCAGTTTGCCTAAATTCTGTGTTCCCACCACACCAAGCCCTTTTCTGGAGCTTTTTGTTGCCAGCACAATACTTCGGAGATTTTTGGGTTACCTGCTATCCTCGCTCTTCTGCCAGAATCCAAGATCCCTCGTTTGGTGAAGGAAGAAGACAAAATCTGGGCACACAGCAGGGACAGTCCTTCCTTTCCTGGGAGGGAATGCATTTATGGACATTTCAATCCCTCTCAACTGCTCCTGTTGAACTCGTGCTCTGTTCTCCCTCTGGACTCTTTCCTGCCTGTGGCCACTTCATTGCCCTCACCGAGGATCCTGTTGTCACTGTGTCACTGCTGAGGCAGCACAGAAAAAATCCAACCTCATCCCAGATGCTGCTGGTGTCTCCAACAGGATCCATTCCTGCAGGGCCACTGCTGCTGCTCCTGACAGCCCCTGGACAATTCCAACACTCCCTGCTCCGGCCCTGGGGCTGGGAATTTTCCTGTGGGCATCACAGGTCTGCAGGGCTCAGCTCTGGCTCTCCCTCTGTACCAGCACACAGGCTCTGAGGCTGCCCTGCTTTGTGCCAAGACTCTGTTTGGACCAGCCTCCCAGCAGACTCGGAGCCACTGGCCACTGTCTGTGCTCAGTGGCCCAGACTGGCACCTCACACCTTTGTGCCCACTGGCATGGCCAAGGTGCTTCTTTAGATCTTCAACAGGCATCAGACAGCATCCATAAATTCCCACTGTGCTCTGTTGTGGTTATTATGTGTCTGGGGAGGGCCAAGACCAGCTTTGAGGTTTGGATGAGCTCAAACCTGGATCCAAGCAGGCAGAATGCAGACGTGCATCATTACCTGTTCTGTCAGGAGCACTTTGAGCTGCATGGGCAGTATTTCCATTAATATTCTGACAAGGCCTCCCAGGAGAGACATCCCAGCCCTATCTCTCCTTTGGGGGCCAGGTGAGTATAAATGAAGGGCTCAGGTCTGTGTTGCTGGGGGTTCCCCCTGTGCTGGCACNCCCATCCCTGGAGGTGCCCAAGGAATTCCTGGGGGTGGCACCCAGGGCTCTGGGCTGGGGACAAGGTGGGGATCAGGGTGGGCTCAGAGGTCTGGGAGGGCTTTTCCAGTCTCAGTGACTCCATGATTCTCTCAACACATCGGTGCTGCTTTTTAAAACAACTCCATTTCCCCTTCCCCTCCCGACACAAATCACACATGGCCATTGCTTTGAGCGTGCTAAGGGGCCCAGGGAAAGACGGAGCGACTGCTCTGAGGAGCAAGGAAAGGAAACAGCTTCTCTATTTCCCCTTTATGTTTACAGCTGTGCAAGTGCTTGGAGGACGGGACGAAGCACAAACTCCCTCTCCTGGAGACACAAGGCACTTTCTGCTGGAAATAGAAACGCAGGGCTGCTCGGGGTGGGAGTGGGGGAGTCAGGAAGCTTCTGTCTTGGCATAAATCCCACTCCTGCCATCAGGAGAACGCGGTGTGTCCAAAGAGCAAACCCCTGCTGGACTGCAGGTGTAGCTGTGCCAGCAGCCCCCAAAGCACACACAGGCTTGGGGAGGCTGGAAGGGTTTGGTGTAGGAAGGCAGCTGCTCACTCACACTGGGATTTGCTGGCTTGCAGGGCTGTGTGTGGTACCTGTGGGGGTACCTATGCATGCCGTGCCTGAACCATGGTCTGTCTTCACCTGGGAGCTGGTGGGGAGATGCTGTGGATGTCTCAGTGACTGTGCTGTGGATGTCTCACTGGATGGTGAACTGAGACAGGCAGCTCACATTTAAAAAAAAAAATAACTTGCTAAAGGCATGAAAAAAAAAGTTAATTTGACTCTCCGAACATTTTTTTGTTTGTTTGTTTAGTATTACCTCTGTATTTTTAGGCAGGAAGACTGAAGGAGAGTAGGACATCACTGGGATCCTTCAGCTTGGTGCTGAGAGAAAGGAAAATCCCAGAACCCTAAACTCTTTGGGACAGACTGTGGGAAAATCACCTGCACATGGAAGAGTGAGTGAGGACTGACTCAAGGCCATGCTGGCAAACCCTCTGCTTTCCCAGTTTGCCTGGAGGACCACGGGCCCAGGCAGAGCTGGGCTGAGCTCTTCTCCATGCAGCAGAAAATCTGTTGCTGGTGTCCTTTGGGGCCTGGAAGGAGACTCAGGGACCCTCTGGTGCCTCTCTCTGCCTGCAGCAGGACCCTGGTCTGGACTCAGCCTTGCCCAGGTGCTCTGCTCCAAACCTGGGCAGCTGACAGGCATCCTTCCCCTTCCTGCCCTTCAGAGCTGAGGCCCCTGTACCACTCACTCTGCTCTTTGCCTTTCCCAGCAGGGAGACTCAGCCTCCCCAGCTGCTCTGCTGCAGGGGCAGCAGCACAGGCAGGCTCTCCTCAGCAGGCAGATGTGGCAGGGGAGTGCCCCAGTCCATTGATATTCCTGAAATGATCCTAAGCTGAGGCTTGTCTCATTCTCTGAGTAACCACAGCCTGGCCCAGCCCAGGCTGTTAATCACACACACCTGGCTGCAGGGTGTGGCTTCGACATTAAAAGATGTTCACAGGAACTGGTTATTTGTTCATCAGCATCTCCTCAGATTCACCTGAGCCAGGTCTCAGCACCACTTCACCTTCAGCCCACCTGGGCAGTCCCTCCTTGCACACAGGTGGGCAAATACCTGAGAACCTTTTCTAATCAAGGGAAAGATGTGACAAATCTGGGAACAGACACTCAGGGCTGCTGTGGAGAAGGATCCAAGGTCCCCAGGGAGAGGTCCCAGCCTGCTGTGCCTGTGGGCTGTGGGAGGTTTGGCTGTGGCAGAGCTCTGCCTGTACCCAGCACCCTGTGGCCACCAGCCCAGTGCTGACAAAAATACCAAGGGGTTTGGGCAGGGGGTCAGCTCTGCCTTTCAAGGGGGACCCAAGGAGTGGGGTCTGCAGGAAAACAAAGCAAAGGCAGAGCCAACAGAAGAAAAAGACAGGAGACTGGCTGGTGTGTGCAGAAATCTTCCAGGAGAAACTGCTGCCATGGATGGAATTCATCTGGCCTTGAAGGACTGTAGCTGTCCCAGGGCATGGAGCTGGTACCAGGTGGTGGCAGCTGGGATCAGCTGTGGTTGTCCCAGTGGTGAAGTCAAACAGCAAACCATGAGCAGACAGAGTGGCAAGACAAGGGTTTTAATAATGAAGGTGTTGCTGGTAACATAGGTAAGGAAATGTGCTTGCTTACAGGTTTGAAGCTGACAGCATCCCTTTAAATAAGGAAATACATTTGCTGAGAGGAGAAAGTTACCTGGAAAGCTCTGTACAAGGCCACAGTGGAGCAGCTAACACTACTCTGGTTCAAGTGCTCCGAATATTCTCCACGGACTGGCTTAAAAAAAAAAAAAACCAAAAAAAAAAACCAAAACAAAACAAAAAAATCTCTCACTTAGAAAAAAAAACTATTTAAAAAAAAAAAAATGCAACCTGTGATTGTCTATCCTAGCAGTGCCCTGTGACGTTTGTACAATAGAAAAGTGGTGCTTTAAATAGTGACTTGGAAGCTACTGCCACGTGCTTTATACAGCATGCAACAACACCAGGGACTGGGGACACCGCCCGGGCTGCTCAGCTGCCTCCCACAGCTCCAGCAGCCCTGGGGAAGCCACGGGAGCCACGGCCAGGCTGGACCTCCTCCCAGCAGCTTCAGCTCCGTGTGCTGTCCTTCCAGTAACACAAATATTAAATACGCTCAGTCTGTAAATAGTTTTAACAATCTTTGTCAGCAACAATATTTACTTTGGCAAAACCAGGGTCGCAATGAACAGACGTGTCCATCACACAAGTCTGCAGCAAGTTCTTTGGTGGAAGCCAAGAAGTGAAGCAAAGGCTCCTTCTTGCTAGAGCCTGAGGAAGAATATTGCACAGAGACTCGTAGGAGAAATGCTGGTGATTCCAAACGGGAGCATCACTGCGGGAGAGCTTCCTTCTCTGCCGGCTTTGGGAGAACGGGCTCCTCCCGGCTCGGTGATTCACAGCTGTTCTCCGGCAGCCTTGCTCTGGGCTGAGGGAGCAGTGACGCTGGATAAACTCGGGGAGGAGGGGAAGACCGCTGGGGATCGAGGAGGGATGGAGGGGAGGCTGGCAGGGGAGCAGGTACTCACACAAAGCTTCAGCCACACCAGGGCTCGCTCGGCTCTGCCCCGCCAGTGGTCACCGAGCGTCCCTGCCCGGCTCCCCCTGCTCCCGGCTCATGCAAGGGCTGGAGATCACCCTGGCCTGGCTGTGCAGAGAACAGCCCCTCCAAAGCCTGGCTGGGCCTTTCATACCACTTGCTCCTACCTTGGCCAAAACACATCAGACATCTCTTTGAGCACACACCGGGGACGCGGCTGCTCCGCTGGGACACCACATCCCCACCACTCCTGCACCTGATCCTGAACATCTGCCTCCAGTGTCCACAGCTCCCTGCTCCCAGGTCACGGGCTGCAGCCTGATCCAGCTCAGAATGCAGCCAGGACAGCTCCCGGGCTTCCAGCCCCTCAGGACATGCCAGGGTGCCACCGGGGACACGGTGATCTCCATCTCTCATNGGGGGGGAAGATTAAAAAAGAAAACTGAAGTTCTTGTCAATCAAAGTATTGTTTCAGGCACTGGTGGGGTTGTGTCAATGGAGGAAAACCAAAGTACCAGAGTTGTGCTGTCGATTTGCAGTGACTGGAAATTTCAAACAAGTTTATACGCTGGGAAAATGACTCCAGTTTCCCCTGGATGAGGCACGTTNGCTGGGCCTTTCATACCACTTGCTCCTACCTTGGCCAAAACACATCAGACATCTCTTTGAGCACACACCGGGGACGCGGCTGCTCCGCTGGGACACCACATCCCCACCACTCCTGCACCTGATCCTGAACATCTGCCTCCAGTGTCCACAGCTCCCTGCTCCCAGGTCACGGGCTGCAGCCTGATCCAGCTCAGAATGCAGCCAGGACAGCTCCCGGGCTTCCAGCCCCTCAGGACATGCCAGGGTGCCACCGGGGACACGGTGATCTCCATCTCTCATCCACCTGGAGCAGAGCTCTGCAGGGACGGGGCAATGCAGCTTTGGGCAGGAGGGCAGCAAGAGCCTGGCTGGCCAGAGGAGGGTGGCACCTGGATGGGCACCTGGATGGGCACAGCCCCCTGCTCTTCACCCTGGCATGGGCACGGGCAAGATGAGCCCAACAGNGCTGGGAAAATGACTCCAGTTTCCCCTGGATGAGGCACGTTAGCCCTGCACGTTCTCTGGCACGACAGGAACGCCGTGCTGCCTGCTGCAGGCCCACAGCGCCCTGCCCCAGCATCCTGTCCCTTTCACCACTGCTGCAGGTGCAGGTCCATGCTGGTGTTCAGGTTGAGGTCGGCAACATCCAGGAAATCGATGTTGAAGATGCTGGGGCCCGCGGGGGTGAGCGAGCTGAAGCCGGAGGCCGAGCTGGGCGGGGTGAGGTCCAGCCACTCCATCGTCTCCCACGGAGACTCCGTGAAACTCATTTGTAAACCGGAGCCTTCGGCGGGGGAAGGGGAGAGCTGCGTCTCCATGGGCGACAGGGGAGTCTGTAAAATCTCCTGGGAGTTGAGCAGTTCGTCCGCGGCTTTCCCGGAGAACCCCTCCATCATCCCGTCGTAGTGGGGCTCCTCTCCGCCCATCTTCAGCAGGGCCATCTCGCTGACCCTGCCCAGGGGGCTGTGGGCATTGAGCAGCACCTCCAGGTGCGCCTCGCTGCCGCCCGGGCAGTGCTCGAAGGGCAGCGGCGCCGAGGACACCGGCTCGAACGGGGCGGAGGAGCCCTTGGGGACAGAGGCACCGGAGCTCCCTGGGGACACCATGATCTGAGGTACTTTCTGCAGGCAGGAGCGGTCCTCCTTGGCGTTGGCTGGGATTTCTGGCGACGAACGAGAGAGGGATTTGAGGTGCTCAGAGCACTGCTGGGCGCGGGGGCACCGCCGCAGCCCCGCAGCCCCGCAGCCCCG
>VWYO01016083.1:37180-59877 GCA_013400275.1 Rhadina sibilatrix | reverse complement strand
AGTGCCACACCCAGGCTTTTCTTAAACACCTCCAGGGACGGTGACTCCACCACCTGCCTAGGCAGCCCATTCCAATGCCCAAGCACCCTTTCAGCGAAGAAATTCTTCCTGAACCTCCCCTGGTGCAGCTTAAGGCTGTGTCCTCCTGTCCTGTCCCTGTTCCCTGGGAGAAGAGCCCACCTGGCTGCACCCTCCTGTCGGGGAGTTGTAGGGAGTGATCAGGTCTCCCCTGAGGCTCCTCTTACTCCAAGGACAAACAACCCCAGTTCCCTCAGCCGCTCCTCACAGCACTTGTGTTCCAGACCCATCACCAGCCTTTGTCGCCCTTCTCTGGGCACGCCCCAGCATCTCCACATCCTTCCCAGGCTGAAGAGCCCAGAACTGGACACAGCACTCCAGGTGCGACCTCACCAGTGCCGAGCACAGGGGAGGAATCCCCTCCTCGGCCTGGGAGCCCTGCGTGTCCCCCGTGTGCTCCCTCCCCTGTCCCCTTGCATCTCCCCGGCTCCAGGACGGCTCTCCCTACCTGTGGAGCCCCGGCCGGGGCGGCGGGAGGCGGCTCCGGGGCCTTGGAGCCGGGGGGCGGCTCGGCGGGGCCCGGGGAGCCGCGGCTGCGGGGCCGCTCCGGGGACAGCCCGTCGTTGCTGCTGTCCTCCTCGAAGGCGAAGGCGTCGGTCTGCCGGGGAAAGCCGCCCTGGGTGCCTGCGGGGACAAGAGGGGCGACGGTCAGAGCCCGCGGGGAGGGACGGGGTGAAGCCTCGGGAGGGTCTCGGCACGGGGTGCCCGGGGGGCTCGGCCACCCCCGGGGCTGGGGGGCGAGCAGGGGGCCCGAGCCACGGACTGCGCTTGGGACAGGGAGAGAGGAGGGATCTGAGGAGACGGGAGCATGGCCCGTGTTCCTTGGGACAGGGAGAGAGGAGGGATCTGAGGAACCGGGAGCATGGCTCGTGTTCCTTGGGATAGGGAGAGAAGAGGGGCTGGAGGAACCGGGACCATGGGCTATGTCTCTTAGGAGAGAAGAGGCTCTGAGGAACCAGGAGCATGGCTCGTGTTCCTTGGGATAGGGAGAGAAGAGGGGCTGGAGGAACCGGGACCATGGGCTATGTCTCTTGTTTCTCTGAGGAGCCAGGACCATGGCCCGTGTTCCTCGGGACAGGGAGAGAAGAAGAGTTGGATGAGCCCGGCTGCCCACACAGCAGGGTTGGTGCAGACAGGTGGGACTGGTGCAGCAGGGGCTCTGCCATCCTGCCCCTCCACTGGGCTGCGATGGGAGAGGGGCACGAGTTGCCCTCCCTCAGCCCGGCTGAACACCCACACCACGCATGGGACCCTGTCCTCAGCAGAAGGACTGAGGCTGAAATCAGCTCGGAGTGTGATCCATCTGCCCGCAGCACAGGGGCCAGCAACAGTGGATGTGGCTGCAGGTGCACAGAGGCTCCCACATCCTGTCTCTGTCTGCAGGTTTCAGCCCCCGATGTGGTTCAAACCACTGCTCACCCCCTGCCCGACAGCCCCAGGCTGCTCCGCCTGCACAGCTCCTGCACTGTTATCTGCTAGTCAGATGGGCAAGGGCTCTTGACCCCGAGGTTTGATGATAAATAAAGTGCTGAGAAAAAAAGGTCTCATGTGAGTCTGGGGGGAGCTCCAGGTGGGGGTAGAGGAAGGAGCAGCGTGGCCACACTCGTAATCTCCTCGTGCTCATGTCTGGCATTTGTCAGGCAGCTTGGCACGCTGATAGTGAGGTGACAAATGGGGAAATAGGAAGGGCCTGGGGACAAGCTTCCACCTGTCCCTGCTGCTGGTCTAGCAATGTGCACCTTCTCAGCGACACGCACCTCCTGCTCTGACCCCTGCCCCTATCTGAGAGATAAGGGTTATCTCCACTCCCTGTGGCTGCTGGTGCCAGGGTGGGCGAGGACAGAGCCCTGGCTCCCTGCCTGAGCTGCTGCCCAGACATGGGCTGGGGAAATGAGATCAGCCGTGTTCAACTTGCTCTCTTCATATGTCCCTGCAAAGAGGGCCTGCGTCCTCTCCATCCTCTCCATCAGTGGCAGCACCCAAACAGGTCCCCGAGGAACTGCAGCATTGCATGGGCCACCTGTGCTGCATGGGAGCTGCTTCCCATGCCTGCAGGCCAGCGTGGACATCCTCTCTTGGGAAAAATGACTTCAAGGAAGGGGGACTTGTGGATCTGCAGCTGGCAGGGCAGCTTGTGTTGGGAAGCAGTGCCAAAGCTGGGAGCACAAGGGACCTTCAGGACACGGCGACAGCCCAGAGCATGACAGGAATGTGCTGCATCCTGCTGCTTGATAGGGCAGGCCTGTGCCGATGGGGAATGCTTCCCTTATCTGCCCCGCTCTCACCCAGCCCGGCCTGAGCGTATTGTTTCTCCCTCCCGTGTCCCTGCTGTAATCTCAGGCAGGATGGTGTTTGCTCCGGGCTGTTTCTAATGCACTGGGTATTGTCCTCTTGAGCGAATTGGACAAAGTGATGACAAGGACCCGGTAAAAAAAGTTTCTTGTATCACTGCTCAGCTATGCAGGGCACTGGCAGCCTCCTGTCACTGGGACCTTCGGGCTTTCGGTTGGGGTCTGGCACTTTCTGCTCACCCTGCCGGAGGTGATTAGAGGAACACGTCAGCTGAACTTTCCACTGTATAAACAGTCGAGATTCCAAGGTTAAAGTAAAATGATTTTAGACCCTGTCATCTTTCTGGTATTGCAAAAACAAAAGGCTTTAACATTTAGAAGTGCCAGTACTCATCTCTGCTCTGTGTTCAGCCCTTTGCCCCAAACTGTGAGTACCACAAGGTGCCTCTGACTCCAAAAAATGAGCTGGAAGATCCTTCAGCTTGAGGCTTTCTTCTGCAGAAACCTGAGGGCTGGGATGGTGTTCTGGTGCAGCTGCATCACCTTCTTCTCATGGCACCCTATGGTACCAAGCAACTTCATGTTGGACCCTAACATGTCACGTTTCACCCTAAATGGGAAGAAACTGGCTTACAAGGACACGTTTTTCCCCAGCAATGTGATAGAAGAACGTTGTGAAAGGGAGAAATTTAAAACTGAACAAATAATTTTTAAGCCAGATTTTTTGTTTTTAACAGTTTGGTCCCATAAATCTCTGTTTACCATGAGCTCCTGACAAGGCAGCTGGAGAGACACTCTAGTCAATATTCAAGCTCGTTTTCCCAGTCTCCAAACCTTAGCTCCAGGGGCTAAAGTCAGGCTCACACTGCCTCAAATGTTTATAAAGGAGGGGATTCTTTGAAACTTTTTTTTTTTTTCCTGCTCTTCTCTCCTTTAGTAAGTGGCTGGGGAGATTTTACTTGAACTCTCCTTAAAAATTCCTCTTCAGGCAGAGTCCTGGAACATTTCACCTTCAAAGAGGAGAGCTGCGACACGCTGGGAATGGAGCAGCTCCAAGGCCAGGCTGGAGAAGCTGCTGTACATACACAGCCTGCATTTCACAGCCCCCAAATCAAGAGCAGGAATAGATGTGGGGCAGGACAGAGCAGGATCTGAGTCTGGAATATTTCATGTCATTTAAGATGGTTTCTGAGATGAAATGAAAATCAAAGTGCTTCCTGTTTCAACTCTCATTTTTGGCATCTCTAACCCAAAGTCCTGCCATTGTCCCCAGGTTGCTCTGAGCTCCAGAACAGACCCTTCAAATGGGATTATGCCAGTGGAAATGATCCCATTAATTGAGGAATTGTGAGCAACAGAACAAGCAGCTTCTAGGGTCAGAGCAGCTCTCAGTTTCTCACTGGAGACCTGAGCACCAGTTTGGACATGTGGAGATGGCCCCAGACTTCAAAAATGCAGGTTGCTGTCCTGTCACTGCAGGACCCTGCTGGCCTTCCTGCTCCTTTCTCTGCTTTCAGATCTCCCTGTCCGTCCTGGCAGTGGGCCCTGGTGAAATCTGAGTCACCTTTCTGCTCCGTGTTGGCTCCCACACCAGCTTCCCTGCAGCAGCGTGGGGGAAGTAATTGTGGATGATTCTTCCTCCCTCCTCTGGTGGGAGGAGGTGATGGAGGAAAACCAAGCTGAGGCACAAGGCAAGTGCTGGGTCCCAGCTGCTAGGAGTGAAGCCTGTTTGGGGTGTGCAGGCCCCTGCTCATATTCTCCAGCAATTAACACCCCAAGGATGCTCCACACCCCATCCTGCTCTGCTGGGTCCTGCATACCACTAGCACCAGTGGTAAAAAAAAATAAAAATAAAAAATGAGAACACAGAGCCTTACTGAACTGGGGCCACTCTACCCCCATTTACGGGGATGTGAGAGCTTGGAGATTCTGGGCACAGGTGGGAGAATTTGGGCTGGTCTCACAACCAACACCTGTGCACTCAGGTTCTCTCCCATGCTGAAGAAAGGAGTGTCCTCTCTCCAACAGTGTCACTTTTGTGTTCAAAGCCTTGGGGAGGGAAGGGGTGTAAGAAGGGAGGTTCTTTCTGGAGGAATGTGGCTGAGCAATGGTGGATGTTTCAGTGTCACTGCTCTAAGATGAGAGCTCTGTGCTCACAGGCTGTGCAGGACTGGGCTGGTTATTGTGAAAATAATGAAATTCAAGCAAAAAACCGCAGCTCTTACATCCAGGTCAGTCACTTTCTGCAGTCACTGTGGTACCTCCTGGCCCCCTGGGCAGCCCCTGCCCCAGTCCATGCTCACACACAGCACACAATGTTCACTGTCACTACCTTTTATGGCCTCTTTCACAGCCGAGTCTACAGGGATAATATTCTTCTCCACCAGCTCCAAAGGACCGGGCCTGAGCGCAATCTTTTCATTGAGGTCATCTGCCAGCCGGGCTCTTTTCAGCTTCATTTGAGTGGACTGAATGGACCCCTCTGCAGCCGAGTCTAAAAGGCCAAACAGAAGCATCAGGACCAGGGGCTGCTGTGGGCACAGCACTCAGTGAGGATGTGGTGCCCTTCAGCACAGCCTCTGGGGCTGTGGCCAATACCTGAGCGTGGATCTGCTCTGGGTGGGGCTGCTGGGCTTTGGGACGTGGATCCTTCTCTGAGCCTCAGGCTCAGCCTCTCCATCCCCAAACAAGAGCCTCTCTCTACATCCTGGCCTTGCAAACCCAGCCCACAGCTGGAGCATCGTCTGCAAGGCCCAGGAGTGATCTGTGATGGAAATTTCATGAATAAGCTGCCACTAACAAGGGCCAAAGAGGTCTCCAGCTCCTGCCTGCCAGGAGCACATTGGCCCCTTGTGGGAGATGAATCCCTGCTTCTGAGAAACAGCTGGAGAATAGAACCACTGGCAGTGCTTGACAACTGGAGCAAATGGCTTACACTGGAATTAAAAATGCTGACTCTTGGGCTGTGGACTTTTGGAGGTGACATGAGTACAGTGCTCCAGGCCTTCAGGGAAGAACAAGCTGGGGAGGAGCAGAGCCAAGGCAGGTAGATCTGGAAGCTACATCCCTATCAAATCCAGCTAAGAAGAGCCCAGTTATTAAAGGATGACAGAAGAACAGCAACCTAAAGAGAAAGATTTTCTGAACAAAGCTATCTGGCTCCTCTCTTGGACCAGGTGTGAGTAGTGAGGGAACAGGATTCTAAACCAGATGATTTCTAAACTCTTGAGGGTCTAAAGTAAGAACAGCTGTGTGCAGGTTGCTCTATCTTCAAAGCCTGGACACTCTCTGGAAGAGATACTGTAGGGAACACAAACTACAGGGCTTGATACCATGGAAATTCTCTAGAGGAGGTCAGCAGAGCTGGTCTGGGGCCATTCCTGGCCTCAGATTCCACAGATCAGTGAACACAAATGAGCTCGTTGAGGTGAACTGTAACAGAAGGGGTGCCTGTGAAACACTTGGATGATGCAAACTGTGCCACCTGGCCAGTTCCAATCCCCTCTAGGTCCACTTGTGAGCAAAACAGATTTGTAAGTCAAATCCACAAAATGGATATGCCAAGACACAGCTCTGAAATGCAGAGCAGGATGGACAGAGGTGTGAGCAGAGGCTGCAAGTAAGGGGGGTGTGGGGCAGCACATGCATCTTGCTCAGTGCACAGCCAGGCACTGGGCTGGTTATTGTGAAAATAATGAAATTATTTGCTCTGCTCTCTCTGCTCTCTGCAGTCTCTCTCCCCTGGCTGGCCCTGTCCCTGTTCCTGCCCAGGGACTGCAGCTGCCTCCACGTCTGGTAACAGCCCCCAACTCCAGCCCACATTGCTTCTGTTATTTAACCTAAGGGAGGGACACTCTCCATCTCTTAAACCAGCAATGGTGCTAGCTTATTTTAGGGATGGAAACCCAAGGGAAAAGCAAGTCAGCAGCACTGATCCAGCACGGGACCCAGGCTCAGCCCTCCTGCCTGCCAGAGGAAAAAAGAAATACGGATTGCATCCATGCTGAGAGCAGAGGGCAGCATTCACAGCTGCCAGAGAGTGATCTGCTTCTTCCAGGCAAGTGACAGGACTCAAGGAGGGAGGGAGGCTGCACATCCTCTCTGTCTCTAAGGATCTTGTTATCTCTGGAGATAAGGAGGGACACGATGGTGTTCTGCTGTCTGTGATGGGATACAGCCCTGCCAGCTCTCTGGCTGAGAGGGAACACCAGGATGGGAGAGGAGAGAGCTGCTGTGGCTCATGGACTGATAGCAGGGCTTTTCATCCAGCTCTGCTTGGGCTGTCACACAGAATACCCAGAATTATAGCAGCACAAAAGATGTCCAAGGCTTCAGGAAGGTGTTACAATGACCTGCTATAGGAATTTCAGTGCCCTGGACAACAAGTTCACTGGGTTTGCTCTTCACGATCACCAGAGTCTAACAGAGTTCTCTCTCACAGCTCTGCTGTACCCCACTGCTCTCTAGAGCATCTCACACTGCTCCCTGCCAGAGATGGGAGAAAGACTGGGTGGCCTTGGGACTGTGTCTGTCAGGAAATAAAAGCTTGTCCTGCTCCCTGAACACCAGGCCTGGACAGAATTTCATACAATGTGTCCCATTTGAGTCTGCCCCCCATGAGCAGCTGGAACAAAGTAATGGTAATGAGATTCCTGAAGGAACACAAGAAGGGCAGGAGGGCAGGAGACACAAGGAGTATGGGGGAGAAGCTTGGGCATTCTTACCTTGCAGAATGTGCATATTGACCAGGTCTGACCTCTCAGGCCTACTTCTGATCTTGTGCTTGAGATAATCTTCAGTCTGCAGAACACAAATGCAAAGTTACCTGGCTAGAGCAGCAATAAGGTACTGAGAGCACCTGCCCCTTTGCCATCCCACGATTCTTTTGGGTTCATTACAAGCTGGGTTGAGTGAGCTCCTAAATGACATTTTTCAGCACTGAAAGGCTGGCTTGTTCTTGGGCAGAAGTCCTTCAGAAAGGGAGCAACGTGCAGGCAGCTGCTGACTGCTCACTGCACCCTCTGCTGTGCCCTTTGCCATCACCACTGGGCTTCTGATGCCTGAAATGTTATGAGAACTCATAGGAAGGGTGAGACCTATTCCCTGGGAGTGGTGGGCCTGCACACCTTGCCACCTCTGAGAGATGCTCCAGAACGTCCTGGCAGCAGCAGCTTCTTTGGGGAAGCCCAGCACTCCAGGGTGAGATATCAGGCAGAAGAAGTCATGAAGCCACTCAGACTCTCTACCCAGCTCAGCCACGAGGTTTAACCTTCCTGCAGCCTTGCAGCCCCTGTGCTCTGTGGTTCCTCACCCAAGCTATGATATGGGGTTGGGACAATCTGGTTTGCAATCACTGGAGTTGGGCTTGTGATGGACACAATCCTGGAACCCTGTGCCAGCTCCCTCATGTCTTTAGGAGAGAGAGGCACACAGAGCTACAGGAACACCATTCACAAGGGCCAAGAAAGTCAGCCTTGAGGGCAGATGACCTCAAGAATACAAATATAAGCTTATCCCCTGGTGAAGAAAAGCTAGAGCTCAACTTAGAAAAGCTCTTAGCTAAGCTGAGCTGCAAGAAGAAATAGTACAAAAATTGTACAGAGTTCAAAGAGGCTTAAATCTTAAGGATAAATGTAAAAGAATAGTACGAGCAGCTGGAGCAAAATTGGAAATCCACAGTACAAAATGTACAGGATCATGAGAAAAAAAGATCTCATAAGGACTTGTGTAGCCAGGATCAGGCAATGGAAAGTGCTGTCTGTGTTCCATAAACAGGAGAAATAATTGTGCATACTACTGAGATGGCTACAGGTTTTAATGCCTTTTAAAAACCATCCTCACTAAAAAGATAAATGGCTCTTCATCAAACAGGTGGCACAGCCAAGAATCTTCAGCAACAAAAGAGAAGAAAGCACAGTTGTCAGGTTGGAGAACAGGTTAGAGGGTACTCAGAGGAGTTAAATGTTCCCAAAGAGTTTTGAGACACACGAGGCTGAAGTAATAGCAACTATCTATGGTTCTCCAGGAAACTGGACAAAGGAGAGTAATTGCTAGGTTTAAAAGAGATGGGAAGAAGAAACCAGGAAATTATAAAGCAGACAGCAAGATATTGTACCAAGTAATCAAACAATCTATATAAAGGAATTTTGAAGATAGCAAGGAGGTGAGCAACAGCCAGGATAGATTTATCAAGAACAAATCACATCACAGCAACCAAAATTCCTTTCATGAAGAAATGACAGTTTTCTGTTACAGGAATAAACAATGAATATCGTGCAGCTTGACTCAAAGCATGTTTTGAGATTATCTCCCATGGCTTTCTCACAAGCAAGCCAGAGAAATTTGGTCTGGATAAGACTAATATAAAAAAGGAGCATAGCTGTGGATCACCAGAGGAATTGGAAATGGCTCAGAGTCTAAACAGAAGAATAAATCAAACCCTGTTACAAAGCATTTTTTTTCCCTGCTAGTCAATATATTAATGAATGCCTTGAATGATAGAAGACATGCTCCTTAATTCTGAATCATTCAAGAAGGGCAGGTTGCAGTGCACTGTGATTTGGCACAATTGATCTGAAGATACACGTGCTGCAGGTCCAAGAGGGACATTTGGACAGGACTGTGTTCAGGTTACAGTCAGCCACAGCTGAGCCAGCTGAGCAAGCACTGCAGTGGGTGAAGATTTAATGCACCAGAGATGCTCCTGCAGTGGTCACTGGACAGGGCCTTGGGCAGAAATTAGTTTCTCCATGCACTGGAAAAGTATAAAAGGTCTTGGAGAATCCAGTGATCAGCACCCACAATCCCAAACCAGCAAGGGAGACAAGCACAGGATGTCAGCTCAGCCTTGTTCTGTTCCCTGCATCTGAAAGGATCCTGGAAGGGTCTGGGCAACAGCTACAGACATCACCACAGAGTCAGAGATGAGATCAGTGAGGAGGCTGAGGGAGGGGAGGCTGGTCAGTCCAGAGGTGAGCTGGCTATTGGGACAGAGGATAGAAACAGCTTTTAAAAGTGCTGCAGGAAAAAAAAAAAAAAAAAAAAAAAAAAAAGAGACACAGTTCTGAATATACATACAGTAGTGTGCTCAAACTTCAGCAGAACAGCTTGGGCTGGGAATCAGGGGCCAAGAGCTCACAGCAGAGTTCAGAGAGCACCAGAGAAGGTCCCTGGCAGTGGGTGTGTGTCAGTGCTCACACTTCAGTCAGGACCTGCCCAGTGGGGCTGTTCTGCTCAAGGGCAGAGGCAGGACAGCCACTCCCCAGCAGACCCTCTGTGCTGGTGTGCTGGGGGAGTGCTCAAGCCCTGCTGAGCCAGACAGCCCCAGGAAAGCCAGCCTGCTCTCTGTCCTCTACCCCAGCAATCTTTTATAGGACATCAACTTCAAAGCCTGCTGTGCTGGCCTGCTGCCAGCCTCTAACATAGCCAGTGACATGTTTAAACAAATAATAGACATTTTATTTACTAAAGCCTTTACAACGCCTTACCCTTCCCCCATATTTTGCCCAGTTTATTTCCACCACCACAATCCCGTGCTTGGACCATGTGTAGGTTTGCCTGGTTCCTGTGCCAGGTCAGAGCAAGCTGGTGTCTGCACCTGAGTGCATTTAGACCCACGTAATGCATTTCCAACTAATCCTTAAATCAGGTCCTGACTTGGGCTCAGCTCCAGCTGCTGTCCCACAGCTGTGTTTCTGCTGTGGCTTCAGTTCCTTTGGACCCTGGCTGTTAATAAGCTGCATTTGTATATCTGGGGTGCAAATGATGAAGAATTCAGATGTGAGCTTTTCTAACACATGAAAGCCGAGGAGCTTTCACAACACATGCACAGTTACCTGCTTTCTGTTTGCACAACATCAGCTTGGGGGGGAGTATCAGCTAAACAACAAATGCCTTTGAGTAACTGTCTGGAAACAGCTGCTGATCTTTCCAATCCCAGGTCTAAGCAGGGCAGCTCAGCAAGGGAATAATGTTTGTTATGGGCTGTGCTCAGTGTTTTCATTAGCACTTTCTAAACATGCCCCTGGTTTGGGATAGACTAGACCATCCTTCCCCTTTCCCCAGGCAGCTAGCCAGTGAAAGCTTTTGAAGAGAAAGACGAAGAGACACAAATGTATACTTTAGCTGTAAAATATATGACACTTCAAGGATACTTTGGATCGCTTGAAAATTTTTAAGCATACTAATCTTTCAGAGTCCTTGGTGTATTTCTTGTGCTCGCCGTTTATTACCAGGGGAGACTCGGGGCAAGTGATTTGGAGTGTGTTTAAGTTCAGAAGAGCACTTCCCTGTGTTTCACAATCATTCTTCCTCGCAAAGGCCCTTTCCCATGTGACTGCAAGCACGTTTTGCAGATTAATGGAACAAATTCTTGTGTTCAAGCAAAACCTGCGTGATTAATTGCTTCCCTTTCTGGGATCATCCCTCCAGCTTGACCAAGGCTGGATTGTTGGTGACTGGAAAACCAATGTGATTTCCCAAAAAGTGACCAGACCACAGTGTTCTGGAAATGGCTAC
Organism: Rhadina sibilatrix; assembly: GCA_013400275.1. Taxonomy (NCBI): domain Eukaryota; kingdom Metazoa; phylum Chordata; class Aves; order Passeriformes; family Phylloscopidae; genus Rhadina; species Rhadina sibilatrix. The sequence goes on along the minus strand of VWYO01016083.1, from coordinate 48,991 downwards.
TGACTTTGGCAGTCTTTAGGGAAGCCTGGTAACGGGGTGGGTGGGATCCTGGCCCATTTCCCCCTTGGATGTTGTGTCCTAATGGCCAAGCTACACTGCAGGGATAAAGCCAGAGCTCCTGCCTGGTGACACGTGTGAGTTCCCTGGTGGCCCCTGCATGCCCCCTGCACACTTGCTGACTGTGTTCCCTCAGGCCTGACCCTGCTCTGCCCTCGCTGCCAGGAGTGCAGAGCAGCCAGCACGGGAGGAGCAGGCTGTGGATGTGAGCCCGAGGGGGAAGCAGCAGTTCCACTGGTTGGACATTTACTGCAAGGACTGACAAAGCCATGCTGAACCCTGCCCTGCCCCAGGGCCTTCTGTAAAACCCAGGGCAGCTGTAAAACCCCACAGCTCAGGGCACAGATACCCCTTTTGCCTCTTTTTTTTTAAACCTTCCCTGCTCAGAGAAGGGTTCTCCAGAGCATTTGTGAGCCTGGAAGCAGAGCAGGCTCTCTGTCCCTCATCCTCATCCACCAGGCCAGCGTGGAGGGAGCCAGAGGAGGGGACAGTGGTGGCAGGCACTTTCAAACCCTGTGAGTCATGCAAAGCAAGCCCGTGTGTTCCCTCATCAGGGAGGGCTGCAGGAGTTACCTTGGCTCGCTCCAGGCTTTTTCGCTGTTCATGGAATGCAGATGGGCTTTTCAGTGCTGCAACAGGAAAGAAAGAGGAGCAGTCAGCACAGGAGCGGAAGCAAGCGGCTACCGAGGGTATTCAGCAACAGCATTTTAATGAGTGCTATAAAAATAGCAACACAAACTAGCTGTTCTCTTTATTGTGCTGACTAAAAATAACTCAGGAAAGCTCTGGGAAATCCCATGCTCTCAGCCAGTCCATGGCAAGAGAGCAGGGGGGATGGAGAGCATGGGGAGAGCAGGAGGCACGTGGGCAGGGAGGGGTGCAGGCTTTGAAACACAGTGCTCTGTGGGACACATCAGAGAGCAGATAAATCTCTTTTCCCTGTCATGTTCTCTGCAGGTCGTGGAAGGCACCATAGCTCCAGAAGACAAATCTGGGAAGAGGAAACACCTGTGAGGGACCTCACCTGGAAATAAAAACTCAAGGTGATTAAGGCTTGAGGTCAGCAAGGAAAATTAATACCTGCCTCAGCTCTTGGGGTCTGTGGGGCAGTCTGAAACAAGGGCTTTGCCAGGTGGTCCTTTACCCCCCTTCTGTCACTGACCATGACTGGACATTTGTCCTGTCCCCTGCTCAGAAGCCAGCTGTGTCACATGGGACCTCCCTGGGCAGGCAAGGAGCAGACCCTGTCCTCAGCATCTCTGGACTCCAAGGAGGATTAACCCAGTGGTGATCCCCAAAAAAGGCCAATAATCCCTGGCTCTTGGGCCAGTGAACACCAGTCCCATGGAGCAGCCTGTAATGGAGCCAGGGAGAATCTTCCACATTTCCTTGTTTAATCTGGTGCAGTAGAAATTGAGGCAGAATTTGCGGGGTGAAGGGGTTAATACTTCTCACATCCTACAAAAATTCTTCTCTGTCTGTGTAAGCAGACAAAACTAACTGTTCCCATTGGGACAGGGAAGGGGAAGGTGTCCTGACCCACAAAAACAGTCTGCTGCAACTCTTTGTCTGGCAACAGAAATTCTCTTTCCATCTTCTGAATGGGATCCAATAAAGACAGAAACTATTTTCATGCAGGCCTTGTTATCCTCCATCAGCCTAAGGGAGGATGAAAAGAAGACTGAGGAGAAACAGGAAAGGTTTGGGGGGCCCTCTGAGTTGACTTTTGGTAGTCAACAGCCAGGCAGCCCCTGGAACAATCCAGTGAATCACAGAAAAACACAGAGGGCACATTCCTGCTCCTGCCACTTGGAAAGCAGACAGACAGACAAGCTGGTGTTGCTGTGCCATGCTCCAGTGAGCAGCCACCAGCACTGGTGACAGCTGGTTCAGTCAGAAGCAAAATTAAACGGTGCACATGGAGAAAATGGAGTTAGCAAGAGAGATGATTTCCCCAGACCTGCTCGTGTGAAGGACTGATGTTGGCAGCCTGCTGCAGGCGCCGACCCAGTGCTGTGCTATTCAAGAGGGAAGTGCTGCAGAGTTTAGTAATTTACCAGGATTCTTGGAGGAATTATGTGGGTGCTGCAGCTTGTGTCAGTCTGCAGAACAAATAAAAGCATTGCTAAGCACTGCTAGCTCAGAGAACTTGTCAGGGGATGGCATTTCAGCATGAAATGGGTGAGGGCCTGGGGGCAATAGGGCAGAGGTGCTGTGTGTGGTGTTGATCACCTTGGGACAGCTGTTTTGAGGCTTCAGTGAGGATGAGGTGGTGGCTATGCCTAGCAGGAGGGCCTTCAGGTATTTTTGCATTCCATCACAGCCAGGGGGACTCACCTGCTGGTGCTCAGAACCAACATGGCATGGGAAGACGTGGTTAGCAAAGCCTTGGGGTTTTTTTTTTTGTAAGGAATGTCTGCACATGCCCAAGCCACGGGGAAGCTGGCTGGGGCTCCCATGTATTAAATGCTAACATCTGACACTTCCTCCTGATGTCAAATTCAGCAGTTAAATTCTGCCTGTTTGTTTTTATAATGGCATAAGTGCCTTTTCTTCTATTACTCTCAGTGAGTGAACCGTGCTCAAGTTTCCCAAAATGGTCTTCTTGGACAGAAACCAGACTGCAAAATGTCAGCCTAGAAGTTGGGAGTGCAAGGAAGCTGTAAGTAAGAGGAAAATACCCTCCAGCTGCCATCAAATATATTTGGCTGAACACTTTGCAATGTGCAAGGTTTGAGACGTCGGGTGCCACGTGTGACAGCAGCCCCGGGTGTACAAACCTCTCAGGGGGCACTGCTGCCCCATGCTCCTGCATTACTCTAACAAATAGCACAGCGTTTTGTCCAAAGCTGCAGCTCCTGGAGTCTTGTGATCAAAGTGGCTGCCCTTTTGTGGAGGGCAGCACCGAATCTGAAATTTTTAAGAAATAAACAGGCAAAAAAAAAAAAAAATGGAAAGAGTAGGCATTTATCAGTCTTAAAACCACTGGTCATTTTAGCAGTCATGAGCTTTTGTCCTCCTGCACAAGTTTGCTTGGTGCTGACAAGAATGTCCTGAGGTGTCTGTTGTTCAGCACAATCCTCCAGGAGGGACAGGGGAGGGGCAGGGTGCAGCAAGCAGTGCTAGAGCCATGCTCTTAGAGAGGTGGTGCTCTGCTGCTTAGGCAAGAGCTCCATCACAGCCTTCAAGGGCAACCAGAAGAGACAGAAGTGACACAGCCTCTGGAAAATTGTGATCTTAGCAGTGAAGCCAAGGGGTCCTCGATGAGACAGAAAGGATAATCCTCTACCTGGGTCCCAGGCAACCACAGATTTGCACATGGAGCCTGAGCTAGGTCAGGATGGAGTATTCCACTGAGCAGGGCTGAGCTCCCAACATCCTTTCTCCAGTGGTGCTACAGCTTTCATGGTGCACCTGCAGGTGCAGAAGGGGATGGTTTTCATTCACTGACTTTTTTGGGCTCTAGCAACTGGCTTTCTGGTGCAGAATGATTTCAGGATAATGCTGTCCTGGGAGTTTGTCTTTCAGACTCGAATGCCAGGTGAGCAGTGGGGGGGGATGAGGTCAGAGGGGGATCACATTTGTCACCCTGCAGCAAGCAGCCCCTGTGGGGGTTCACTGGCCTCAGGTGTGCACTGACAGCTCTGCCCTGTGGGGTCCTGCCTGGGCACACATCTGGGGATGTCTCAATCCTCCAGGGATTGCCTGGAGCTCCCCTGAGCTGCCTTCCTCCCCAGCCTCTTNGGGGATCACATTTGTCACCCTGCAGCAAGCAGCCCCTGTGGGGGTTCACTGGCCTCAGGTGTGCACTGACAGCTCTGCCCTGTGGGGTCCTGCCTGGGCACACATCTGGGGATGTCTCAATCCTCCAGGGATTGCCTGGAGCTCCCCTGAGCTGCCTTCCTCCCCAGCCTCTTGGAGTGAGCCCTCTCATCCTCTTCTTTGTCCTGTCCCAGAAGTCCCTGGCTTTTACAGGAGGACAGGAGATTCTCTGCCCTTGCCTACGTGAACAGCTTTGTGAGCCCTCTGCTTGAGCTGGATATGCTTGTCCTGCTGCAGTGCCCTCTGGGGTGGGGAGCTCTGCAGCTGCAGTTTTGGATGGTGTAAGGTCAGCACCTCTCCTGCCTTCAGTTTGAGCACAGGGGCATTATAGTCTGTGTGCACTGTACAACACCAGGGATCATCATACCTCTGCAGGGCTGGAAGCAAACGTCCCCCTGGGCAGCACTTTGCTCTGAGCTGTGGGGGGCTGAGCAGGCAGCTGGTGCCCTACACAGTGCCCCAGCAGTGCCCAGGATGAACACAGCCCTCTGAGGCAGGATGGGGGAAAGGCAGAGGAAGATACTCACGTGGCATGATGCCTTGGTCTGCCAGCTGCTCACGGGTCCTTCTCTGCTGGAGCCGCAGCTGTAAAACTGTGAGAGAGAGAGAGAGAGAGTTTCAGGGAAAAGGGCAGGACTGTGCTGAGGTGACAAAGTGTGTGGGCTCTGTGTGTGGCACAGAGGTCTGGTGCTGATCCCTGCTGCTGCTGGACCTTGTGAACAATTTAGCTCATCCCATCACCCAGGTAACCGTGCCTGTACTCTGAGTTAGTGTCATATTCTGCACCTTTGGTTTTGCAAATTTGCTCTTCAAGAGGACACCCATATCACAAAACCACACAAAACTCATTTCCAAGCTTTCCTGCTGGAAGCTCAGCGCAGCTTGCCATGAATACAGACACCTCAGTCACAACATAAGCACCAGCACAGCCCCAGGCTGCTTCTCCTCAGCTGCCCAGAATGAGCTGGGGTTGGAAGGAAAAGAAAGGCAAGAACAGCATTTAAGTCCTTGGGAGCAACCTGCTGAGCTCTGCCAACAGCTCATGTCAACAACACAGCTTTCCTGGGATGTGGGATGGAGCTGAAAAATAATCCCTTCCAGAGCAGCCCCCAAAGCCTGGGGCTCCCTGAGATGCCATTGCTTGTGACTTTTCCATGTCCTCTGTACAAACCATGTTTCACATTCAGAGCAAATGTTTAGTGAAGCCTTCATATGGGACAATGATCTCCTGCCAAATTCCAGCACTTCTTTGGACACCAAAGACAGATTCTTGCCGCAAGGGAAAAATGTAGCCTTCAGTATGCAGCAAAGTCTGTGTGTGTGCTGTTCTTCTTAGCTCAGGGTGAAGCTGATGGCTGAAGTCACTGGCAAACCTTGCTGCCAGGGGAGTTTGCAGCCCTCCTCTGCCCCATGGCACCACCCTCAGTGAGTGCTGGTTCAGCCCTTGGACATGGATTTCGACCCTCACACTCTGGGTACCTACACTGCACCCAGGTATCTGCACCCCCTTTGCAGAAGTCATCCCCCCTCAGGGACCCTCCAAAGCAAATGAGACAGTCCCAGCTCTGGGAATGCCCGTGTTTCCTCCTGGGCTATGCAGGCAGGATAAAGGTAACCAGCTCCTGGCTGGGCTCTCACAAAGGGGGAGTTGTACCCCAGCTTCTCTGTGTGGAACCTTCTTTGTGACTGCTCACAATACTGAAGAACTGTGCAGAGCTTGGCCCTTTCCCCAAGGGAGAGCTGGATCTGTATGGAATAGGTGAGCTAAGGGAGGTAAGAAACTGTCCAAGAATAAAAACAATCTGTTTCTCACCCAAAAATGGTTCTGTGCTCTCCTAGTCCTGGTCCAGTATCCCAGGCATTAGAGCATCCTGCCTTCAACTGAGGCAATTTACACACAACATCACATCATTAACAGGAATCAGAGACAGCAAAGCCTTCTCGAGTCACTTACACCACCCTGCCAAGGACACCCAAGGGAGGATCCTCCATCACTTCCCTTCACAGCTCCCACGTGTGCCAAATTATTTGCACCATTTCACTCCAGCTTCCGACACAGCCAGACCAAGTGATGCACCACATCCACACAGGCAAGGGGATTCTGACAGCCTGTGCATTCAGGGCCCACATTCCCTGCTGCTCCTGCTTATTTCACAGCCCTCCCTAGCAAACAAACAATTCAGCAGCCCCCTGGAGCAGCCAGCTGTCAGCCAGGCTGGTGAGGAGAAAAAGGAGAGGATACAAATGCCCTCGGAGCATAGCTCGGAAGGTGCTGATGATTTCCCCTGTGGTGGGTGTAAGATTCATCATCTGGCCTGCTGCAAGAAGTGATGAAAACCTGTGGGTTTCACTGCCACAGCTCTCCCACTGCCTGGCTGCAGGAGCCCAGATTCCCCAGATCCCACTGGCTCCCAGTGAGCAGGGCACAGTCTGGGGGATCCCCCTCCCACTGGAGCTGGCCCATGCTCCACCTCAGAGCCTCTCCTGTGCCTCCTGCCCTGTGCACAGACTGTCACAGAGGGGATCTGGGACTGTCATGGTAATTCTGTGCAAAGAGAAAAGGTCTCCCACTTGGCTTTTGCACTGATGAGCAGGAAGGCTGTGACCCAGCAATGCCACTCAGTGCTCTGGTGTGAGAGCTGAGCAATTCCATGGGCAGGTCACTGCCCCCAGACAGGGAGCTCATCATGGGCCATGCTGAGCTTACAAACCTCCTTAAGTCTGGCCCATCCTTAAGCTACAGGGCAAGGAGGAAAATTTTATCCAGCTTTGTCTGTTCAGGGCGTGCTGTCAACAAATGTGTGTCAAAAAAGGCCAGTGCACTTCCAGGAGCAGCACACACTCAACAGCTGAAACAGCTATTCCAGCCACCAAACATTCTCCCAGTCTGGACCTCCTCGTGCAGTAGGATGCATGACTTGACTCTCAAATATTTCTGTGGACTTCCCCAAACCTGTTGCAAACCATCTGAAGAAGCAGTGGACAGCGTCAGACAAAAATGCTGAACATCCCTGCACAAGAGGGAAGCAGCCCTTGCAGCTTGGCAGATGCCAGCTTAGGGGCTTGCAGCTTTCCCTTCCAAACAACAGCACATAAAAACAGGCCTGGAGCAGCCCCTGGCACCATCCAAACCTTTTAGCTGCTTCTTTCCTTGAAGCTGTGCCTGATCCCAGCTGCATCCCTTTCCTGCATATCTGGAGGCCTGAGCTCTGAGTGCTCTGTGGGAATTAAATTTTCATAAATGTTCCTATTTCTCAAGGGAACTGCTCTGCTAACACTTCAGAGGAACATTTATCATATGAGAAGTGGTGGCTGGAGCACTGAAGAGACTTGGTCCCACCTCCCCAGCATCCTTGCTGCCTGCCTGCACCAGTCTGGATGGTGAGAAGTGCCAGCCAGGGAGCAGCCGTGCACAGTGGGCATCCTGTGTCACCCTGGCCATCCTGTGCCCCCACCAGCTGAGAGACAGCTTTTCTTCCAGCAATCCTGCTCCCTCCCGGGGTATCCCACGATGAGAAATCCTCCAGGGATGATGAGAGACATGTCAGACCTATCCCAGTGAATCTGCTCATGAACTTTTTTTGTTAGAAACACTCCTCACTTCTCTGCTAGCACCAAGTCTCATTCACTGACATGAAATGTCCTGTGCAGTAGGGCTGTGTCAGTGGTGCAAACAAAACCTCCTGGCATCAGTCACAGCTGCCTCTGGTGGCCCAAGCTTTGAGCACTGCCTGTGACTGGCAGTCATGAGTCATCCTCCTCTCCAGGAGCTGAGCTCAGAGCTGTAGAAAGCTCAGAGCACAGCTTGGGCCTTGCCTGGCCTGGGGATGCACAGAAAAGATATGTTCACATCTTCTCTCCAGCCCAGGAACAGGCAGATCTGACCATCTGCTCCAGCCTGTGAGGACACTTTGAGCCTGGTGCTCAGCAGAAAGTCAGGATGGGATGGGAATTTTATCACCTGCATCAGAGCATCCCCACACTGGGGTATCTGCACTACAACACATGCCTGACTGACAAAGAAATATCTGACAGCCCATGGAAACACTGAGGGGTAACATGCCAGAAAAACGAAACCAAGCACAAACTGATCTACAAAAAGTCAGTGTTTTACAAAAAAAAAAACAAAAAAACACTTCAGGGAACTGTCAGGAACAGTCTCATCAGTTACAGCAGGGCCACGGTTTGAACACACACACACTGACTGTGACCTGCACGAGTTCACCATCTGAGAGGAAACACAGGCGCATGCTTTATCTTTGGACACCAGGAGAATCAAAATAAAGCTTCTGCCAAAACGCCTGGCCAAACACCCTACCAAGACCTATTCTCTTCTGCCTTTATTGACCTGCTGATTTTGGTCCAAATCGCTCTCGCCACCGGAGGCAGACGGAATAAATTCCTCTCCCATCTCAGTTGCTTTCAAGCTCTATGTGTAAGCATGAACTTTTTTCCTCCATGGAGCCAGAAAAGTCCTCTCTGCAAACCCACACCCATGTGTCCACAATTAGGTCTTGGTACCCCATGCCAAGCCATGCAGAGCCTTATTTATAGTGTTAAACTTTCACTTCTCACCAATTATCTGAATTACCACTGAAGTTAGGCAGATGTTGGCTTTGTGAGCTCTTGCTGTATAGCTGCAAAAAGAAAAGGTCAGGGCCAAGGCTGGATCTGCATTCGTCAGCTTTGTTTGCTTTGTCCAATGCCAATGCTTCTCCACTGCTGGAGAACAATTGGTTTGTACTCAGAGCAAGAGATCACATAAATGATCATCTCTGGGAAGAGTTAAACGCGTTTCTGGAACAGCACTGAGATGTTCCTGTTGATTTAGTGCAATCCCATTGATAGCTGGATCGTATGGGACAGCATGGCAGACTTGAAGAATCATCATTCCTGCAAAATTTGTCAGGATGACCTCAGATCAGAATATTTATCTTTGGCCAAACAGACAAAATAAAGAGGCACAGAGATCCTTGAGGAAGGGAAGCAGGACCCTGCAGGACTGCAGCATGGTGGTGATTTTCTGTCTCTCCTCTGAAGAGGTTCTTGGTGCCTGGCACTGGGATAGCCACTGTCCCTCCTCATGGCACAGCTGGTCCTTCACTGGGACCACTGGAGAGACAAGAACAGGAGAAACCCCTGTGGCACTCAAGGGATGATTGCAGGGCACACTGAGAAGAGCCACTGCCACCACCACAGCAGCCTTTCCCAGATAAACACAATTTTGCTTGCTACTGATGCTGTCAGATGGAAGTGAGGGACCAGAGAGCTGGCCCTGGAGCCATTCCAATGCCACCATCTTCCAGCTGCCACCTCCTTGCTCCACTTTCTGCCTGGTGCATAGCACAGAGATTAAAGGGATTCTGGGAGGAGGAAACAACAAGTAATGTATCTCCAGCTCCCCTTAACACGCTCACATAGCTCAGTGTGTGCAGGCCAGGGGAGAGACAGCGAAAGTTTAGTTACGAAGATTTACTTCAGCCCTCTTTAATATCGGCCTGGAATCCTTCAAAAGGGATTCAGACTGACCATGAGTCATGGAGCACAGCTAATCCTTCCCAAACCTGGGGAGCAAACAGAGCCTCACACCTGCCGGCCTCAGGAGCGTTCCCAAAGGGACGGCGCACGGCTCAGCACGGCTCCTTGGGGCTTGGCACCTTGGGGGCTGATCCCTCCTGCCTCTCTGTGAGCTACACAGCTCTGGAGCTGCTGCTGTCCCTTGTCACAGCCCCTGAGCCGTGCAGGACAATGTGGGGCACAGCCATGGGTTGTTTGAGATTTTCTATCCTCTTCCAAGAGAATCAGTGTGGCTCCTTGGGGCTTGGCATCTCAGGGGCTGATCCCTCCTGCCTCTCTGCAAGCTACACAGCTCTGGAGCTGCTGCTGTCCCTTGTCACAGCCCCTGAGCTGTGCAGGACAATGTGGGGCACAGCCATGGGTCTTTTGAGACTTTTCTGCCCTCTTCCAAGAGAATGGAGTGTGGTAAATCAGAGCTCTGCACCTCCTGCCATCCTCAAGGGCTTTACAGGTGACAAAGCCTGCACACGGAGCAGGGACGCCACAGGAGACTGCGCCTCGCAAATAAAAGAGATTCCATTAAATGTTGGCTTTTTCTTCTCTATTGGCCACGTTATTAAAAATCCAGCAGGAACTGAAAGCAGCTTTATTGACTTTGTTTGGGTTCCTCAGCAGCCTGGGTCTCCTCCTGCCTGGCACGCTGTGACAGCCAGGGTTGTGCTGTGGCCGTGCCCCACGTTAGCAGCGGGCACAGCCACGGGGGCAGGCGAGGTGCAGACACCCCTTTGGGATGTTGGTGAGCCCAGCTCCAACAAAACCAACAGGCAAGAGAAATCCTGTCAAATGGGAGGGCTGCCTTTCACCAGGCCATTGCAAGGGATGGCAGTTGTGGGAATAAACCATGAACCGAAGAATGCCCCGCAAATTGACTGTCCTAGAAATGCTGAAAGGCACGAGGATTTATGGAGGCAAAGACCCACAAAGTTTACTTTTCCTGGAGAATCATTTGAAAAATATGTTTGGAGAGCCCGCTGTTGGTTCCATAATGAAGCCAGCTTACAAATAAACCAGCAATGTGAGCCTTAAAAACAATCCTGGTTCATTTGAAAAGAATGCAGGGACAATGCAGAGCCCGTCCTCCTCTCCTCAGGGAGGTGGCAGTGTTGCTTTGTACATGCTGGAGGAATTGTTACAGACTGAGATTTTTTTCAAATGAACAGCAGTGTACCAATATACCAACGAAATTTAAGGAATGACTTAATCTAATGAAATGTAAGATCAGAGCGATATGGAAACCACACCAAAGACCTGGAGCCAGGCTTTGTATAATTCAGCCAGACTAGGACACTTGTGTTTGCACACACACTCTGGGGTTTTCAACCAATTGCCAACTTTGTATTTGCTGAGAAAACAAAGTTTAAGTTGACCACCCAGCTATCTAAGAGATCCTGATAACACCACTCATGTCTCCCATCAGTACCATAAATCTCCCATTCCATTATCTCCAGTGAGTAAGGAGGCAAAAACACAGACACGGCGTGGGTGACACGCCAGCCCGGGTGCATGTTCCAACGTGACTGCCCTGTCTGCATTTAAAGCATCCCGTACAGCACACACAGCTGATTTAGCTGCACATCCTCCCAGATAATATTCCCAGGGAGGACTTCACCTCTGGGAAGGTCAGAGAAAGCACCTTGAGAACGATTTTTTTGCCACGACGGTTAAAATTGGCCGTTTACAAAGCTATGTGTAAGCATGAACTACCAAACAAACCCAAAACAAAACAAACAAAAAACAACAAAACAAAACAAAACAACAAAACCTACAAGTCAGGCTACCCACTCCCAAAGAGAGAATTACTTACTGTAGAAGCAGCCAGTGACTAAAGGCATGAACATCCAGCAGAGGGGCTGATCTAGAAGCCACCGTCCCATAGTTCACCTTCACTCACCTTCACTCAGTGCACGTCCTCGGAGAAGCCCCTGCCCGGTGCTTCCCCTGACTTACGAGCCGGAGGCATGTTTGACTCGCACGCCCTCCTCGAGCGGCAATCAATTGTGCGCCTCCGGTTTTATTTCTCTGATGATGTCACTTTAAATACTTCTCGTGTTCCATTTGTTATTTTTACTTCTAAAAATGACGCATTTCTTCAAATTCATTTTTCTCCAATTAGTCACGACTTTTAACGGAACGAGCTGGGCTGGCCTGCCTGTCAGGGGAGAGAGAGTGTCGGGCCCGTCCTCTCTCCGGGGTTATCCCGCACAGACCCGCAAGAGCACCTGGAATACACGGACCGGCGGGAGGCACCTTGTTTATCCCAGATGCCCTTTTGGCTTCCTGCCCAAATCCTTCGCAGCAGAGAGCCCGGAGCAAGAGAGCCGGGAGCTGCAGTTTTACCGAAATAAACCACAGACA
>VWYO01016083.1:417-26344 GCA_013400275.1 Rhadina sibilatrix | reverse complement strand
TTTTTTTTTATTTTTATAGAAGGTATGAGATACTTCAAGTGACAGGGTGCTTTGATTTTGGGCTCAGCACAGGTAATTTTGTCAGGTTGCCAAGCAGGGTGATTTAAATAACTCCTTCCAAGCCTCTTTTAATAAAACCATCTCCAAACACATCCAGTTTCTCCGGACAAAAGGTACAGAGGGAGCTTCCCAGAGCCCTTGGATCAGTGCAAAATGAGCTTTATGGATTCCCTGCGAGTGGCAGCTGGGCTGCCTCCATATCACAGTGGGGGTGGCAGGCACAGCCCCAGAACCTCTCTCCTGGAGCAGTTTCAGGGCTGTTGGTGCAGAGCTTGAGGGTTTGGGATGAGGGAGAGCAAAGGTGTGCTCAGCCCTGACCCATCCCATGGGCTCAGAGGGGCAGCTCGTGAGCTACCTGACCTCCCCTGGCAATGAAAACAGACAGGCTCTGCTCCTTTAATAGCTGGAAATGAAAGGAGGCAGGTTAGCTTGATTTCAATTTACCCTGAGATTTCATTTTAATGTAGGTTTGATAACTAAATGGAAAACAAATGTGGGATATTAAAGGGAGGGAGGGAGGGAGGTGGCCCAGCCTGGCCCGGCGGCGGGAACGGGANTTTTTTTTTTTTTTTTTTTGGTCAAGTGAGGGAAGTTTTGTTTTTTTTTATTTTTATAGAAGGTATGAGATACTTCAAGTGACAGGGTGCTTTGATTTTTGGGCTCAGCACAGGTAATTTTGTCCGGTTGCCAAGCAGGGTGATTTAAATAACTCCTTCCAAGCCTCTTTTAATAAAACCATCTCCAAACACATCCAGTTTCTCCAGACAAAAGGTACAGAGGGAGCTTCCCAGAGCCCTTGGATCAGTGCAAAATGAGCTTTATGGATTCCCTGCGAATGGCAGCTGGGCTGCCTCCATATCACAGTGGGGGTGGCAGGCACAGCCCCAGAACCTCTCTCCTGGAGCAGTTTCAGGGCTGTTGGTGCAGAGCTTGAGGGTTTGGGATGAGGGAGAGCAAAGGTGTGCTCAGCCCTGACCCATCCCATGGGCTCAGAGGGGCAGCTCGTGAGCTACCTGACCTCCCCTGGCAATGAAAACAGACAGGCTCTGCTCCTTTAATAGCTGGAAATGAAAGGAGGCAGGTTAGCTTGATTTCAATTTACCCTGAGATTTCATTTTAATGTAGGTTTGATAACTAAATGGAAAACAAATGTGGGATATTAAAGGGAGGGAGGGAGGGAGGTGGCCCAGCCTGGCCCGGCGGCGGGAACGGGACCGGTGCAGGAACATTTTTTTTTTTTTCCTAAAGATCCCCTTCTGGAATGTTATTTTGAACTCCTTGAAAACGCCAAAGGTTTTTTAGACGTCGTGCCTGTTTTGTTAAGTGTCCCCCGGGAACCCTGGGTTTAAAATTAGTCGAACTCTTTCACTTTTTTTTAAAACCCTACCCGAAAATAGTTGATGTAAAATTTGGTGGGAATTCTGCTGAGAGCTTAAATTGGCCGAAACAGACGACCTAATGGAAATGACATTTGGGGAAAAAATGTGAAAAACCTGGTTTTCTTTCTGGCTTCCAATGACATAATCAGGACATGGCAGGGCTGCCTGCTCCTCTGAGCACGGCCCTGACCCTGGGGCTCTGGTCACCAGTTTCCCTCGTCCAGGAGAAGGAGGGAAGCAGCTGGGAGAGAGCTAAAAGAGGGAGATGACTGCTCTGGTACGGTACTGCCCGTCCTCTGTGGTTGGATTCCTCTGTGGGCTGTTCATCCCCCTCAGAGTGCAGGGCCTGGCCAGCAGGTCAGCAACACCCACATCTCTGTCCAGAGGTGTGTGTGGCAGAGCCATTCCCTCTGATGGGACACCTGGCTGGTGCTCGTGCTGGGGACAAGAGGAGCAGACAGGATCTGACAGAAAAGGAAGCACGGGAGAGTTCTCTGGGTGACACCTCCAGGCTCATCTTCCTGACAGACATCTCTGTGACAGCTTCTGGATGAGCCTGTGTCACCTCGCCCTCCAACGGGTTGTTTTGGCTCAGGGCCCTGGTCCTGCTGTGCTCTGTGGGGTGTGAGGAAGGCTTGCACTGGCAGCCACAGTAAGAAAAAGAAACTGCCTGGAGATGACCTACAGGACAGGCAAAATCCAGTGAAAACCATCTCTGTTGTGAAATAGCAAATACTTGTGCAGGACAGGGACAACTGGAGGACAGTAGATCTGCTGTAGGACATTTAGTCCAATTTATTGTCCCTGAGGAGTGGGCCCCACGCCATGCATCCCTGCTTGGCAACCTGACAAAATTACCTGTGCTGAGCCCAAAATCAAAGCACTCTGTCACTTGCAGAATCCCATAACTTATTTTTAAAAAAAAAACAAAACCAAAACAAAACCAAAAAAAATTCCCTCACTTGAAAAAAAAGATATATATTTCTTTATTACTGTTCCCCTCACTCACTCTTGCCCCCTTCTCACCCCTTTGCCCAGGTTACCCAGTGTCAGCTCCTCCATCAGCTCCTCCCAGCTCAGCAGCGAGCTGTGGTGCTTCAAAACACGTCCCAGAAACACGTCTGGGACCTTCCCCAGCCTGGTAGCTTATTTACTGGAGTCGTTTTGTCACTTTGGGAGATAAAGCTGCCTTCACACACCTCAGGTTCCTCTCAGCAGAGCTGGGAGATAAGGGCCAAGGGGTGCTGGCTCCTGCTTGCCGTGAGCCTGGGAGGCTTTGGAGGACAGGCCCCTTTGGGAAGCCACCTCTGCTATCACTTTGACAGGTGTCAGCTGTGCTCTGAGCAGCCAGCCACAGGCAGAGATTAGCCAAATGTGTCTCCTGCCCAGAGTGCTCAGCCTCTCCTGACATGGCTGCACAACCCAGGATGGGAAAGGATTTTGAGCTGAGATAGGGGGCTTTACTCAGGAATGGCCTGACCTGAGGGCCTCGCTATCAGCAGCCCCAGCAGCCACCACAGAGGGGGTTCTTCCCAAGAGGTGATAAGAGGGAAGAGGGGCTCTAAAACCACCACAGACCCCAGTTTACTGTCTGGAGAGCAGGACATGAGAGAGTCCTTTGCATTCTGCTTTCTGCCCCATGAGTTGTGCCAGAGACACACCAACACCAGGGCAGCCAGCTGGGGAAGGGGTGGCTCCTTTGGAGAAGTAAAGCTCAGCTGGGTGAGCTCTTGCTGTTGAGAACACACTTGATTTGGTGCCTGTGGAAGTTGTATCAGCCAGTGAAACACAAACACAGCCAGACCAGGCAGGCGTGCCCTGGGGCCTCCAGCCTGGCCCTACACCAGCAGGGTGCAGGAGCAGGGCTGGTGGGCAGCAGGGTCCTGAGGAGGTGGGATGTGGTGTGGGAAGGGAGGAATCAGTGTCTGCAGAGTGTGTTCTCCCAGCAATGGTGCCATGGAGAGTGCAAGGGCTGCTGGATCCAAAAGCAGCCCAGAGCAGCAGGTGTTGTTGCAGATGTGTAGGGCCACTGGCTTCTAGGGGAGGTGTGGGCACCTCAGGTTGGAGAATACTTCAGGAGAAAGAGCAGTGGCTGGCACAGATGCTCAGGGAACCTGCCTTTGTCACCAGCCAGCTCAGGGAAGTCCCTCTCCAGCAAGTCACTTCTTGGCCTGCTTCCTCTCCCACACGGGGTTTACTGAGATGTTAAATTCCTCTGGGTGGGGGTGTCCCTCGTCGCGCTCCGACTCCCATTCTTGTTACCTTATTGTAGAAGGCATTTTTTTCCTGGAATTTGTGAACGGTTGCCTGTCCAGTCAGACTGCCTGGATCTCCCTGCAGCTCTCTGCAGAGTTTTGCTTCCCAGGCATGCCCAATCTGTGGGTCAGAGTGCAGAGCCAGGCAGAAGAGAGGCACGTATCCCGGGCAGGACGTTTGTATCCACGGCGTGCATCTGTTGCAGGGCCCCTTCTGGTAGCACTGAAAAATGGCATTCCTCATGGTACCCACATTTTCATGCCAAGCTAAACTTTCTTGTCCTTTTCAGAGGTATTTATAGATGGGAATCTTGACAAGAATGAGTTTCTGTTTTGAAAGGAATAGTTTTATTTATTGCTAACTCTGATTTGAGTGTGTGTTTGTGTGTGTGTATGTGTGAGCGCTCGAAGGTGCAAGCAAGTGACAAAAATGCCACCTAAAGAATGTGCTAAGTGAACCCCTAGGGAGAATGATGAGGGAAAATGAGACAGTCTTTAAACTGGATGCTGAAAAACTCGACAGAAGCAAATCTGCTCCTCCTGGATGGTGCATGGGGCCAAGGAGAAGGGGCAGTGGAACTGGCAGGGTCCCAATCCTGGTGTGTTCAGTGAGCAAACAGAGCTGTGCTCACAGGGGAACCTTTGCCTCTAGACTGGTCTCACCTCGCTGCAGCACGGTGGGCTCAGCCCCAGGGCCTTGCAGAAAGGAACTGGTTTTGTCCAGAGGAAAACCACTGGCTGACAGGGGCTGTGTGGGGTTGCCCTCAGTTAGACTCACTCAGGTCTCTGAACTGACATCCGAGCTGTGCTGGGAGGATGGGCTGGCTGGAGGGGACAGGACATTCCAGCTTGGAAAGGGTGCTGTCAGTCAGCAGAGGGTCAGGCAGCAAAGGGTCAGTCAGCAATGGGGACAGTCAGCAGTGGGGACAGGCAGCAATGGGGACAGTCACTAATGGGGACAGTCAACAGTGGGGTCAGTCAGCAAAGGGTCAGTCAGCAGTGGGGACAGTCACTAATGGGGACAGTCAGCAACGAGGTCAGTCAGCAGAGGGGTCAGTCAGTAATGTGGTCAGTCAGAAATGGGGACAGGCAGCAATGGGGTCAGTCAGTAATGTGGTCAATCAAAAATGAGGACAGGCAGCAATGGGGACAGGCAGCAGTGGGGACAGTCAGTAATGGGGAGAATCAGCAGAGGGTCAGTCAGCAGAGGGTCAGTCAGCAGAGGGTCAGGCAGCAGAGGGTCAGGCAGCAGAGGGTCAGGCAGCAGATTTACTGGGTGTTTTCTCCACTGCCATACTGGCCAAGGGGACAGCCACCAGACGTGCTGGGTCCGGCTGCGCGCGTTCCTGGCAGCAGCAAACTCCGGGAACACAAGATGTCAGGCATGTCCCACCACCCCTCCCCTCGCTGGCTGCTGCCTCAGTCCCACCTCCATGTCCTGCACAGCCAATCCCTTTGGTTTTCCTGGATACATCCACACAATTCTACCTCCTGGTACCCGCAGGCTCCCCTCCTGCGTGCCAGGGCTGGAATATTCTCCAGTCTGTGCAGGCAAATGTTGTCCAGCAGCAGGCAGTTCCATGGCATTGGGAAGGCAGCAGTGAGGTCTGATGAAAAGCCCTTTAAACCACCTGAACAATGGCCAAAACTGTTTGGTTCTCAGCTTGCTGGTGAATACAATCACTGCCTTCAGCAAGCACAGAACTGCATTACCACTCCGGGTTGCAGTGGTGGACAGTTCCCATCCCTTCTTGGCTGCACACCAAATGACCAAATACTTTGTATTTCAAGCAAGTTTCAGTCTGCAGCCTCTGTGGTGGGGCCAGGAGTCTTCCAGAGCTTTGGAACAGAGGTACCAAACTGCCCTTTCCTTCATGAGCAGCCCATGAAGAAAAAGAGATCTTTAAAACCAAAATGATTTCAAATGAAGCCAGGAAGTTCAATGTGGAGGCAGAGTGGAAATCAGCAGACATTGCAAACAAGATGCCCTTGGCCAACTGAGACCTGCTGGTCTCAGATTTTCTCCTCAAAGGGAACCCTTTACAAGGGAGAAGAAGCCAGGAAGGGATGTTCAGAAGGGGATGGGCACAGTTCCTCAGACATCTCCATTTCACATCATCCCTCCTCTGCCTCTGAAAGAGGCCAAAGTGCCAACTTCCCAAGCAAGCTAAAGGCACCGTGGCAGCTCTGGAATGCATTTCTTGTTATAATTCTAATCGTGTCTTCTGTTGCTCTGTATTTTTGTAGCTATTTCTAATATCACAAATATTTGCACTGCCCTGATTTTCTGAGATTCACGTCACGTTCTCAGCTGCCATCTGCTCGTGATGCCACCTCGAGGAGGTGGAGAACCAGAAGCCCTTGGAGGATTTACACCAGACTGGGAGTCCCATGATGGAGGACTCATCTTCAGCCCATCCATCTGGATCTCATCCTCCTCACTGACACACAGCAGCAGCAGGAAAGGCTGTGGCAAGGGAAGGGGCCTTGACCTTGTACCTCAAAGTTAGCCCTGATCCAGACTCTTGGTTGAGCCCCTCCTGCACTGAGATGGGTCAGCCCCTCTTGTGGAGAATCAAAAAGCCCTCAGGACCTTCCCTCTTCCCAGAGGGAGTGAGACACTTTCAGGAAAGAGATGATTGAACCCCCTTCACAGGTGATTTGACACCAGAACTGGATCTCTGCTCTGTCTCCAGTAAAAACCCAACCACTGTGACCTGGCTCTGCTCTGCTCCAAACTCTACCCTCGAGATACCAAGATCTGATGCTCAGCTGCTGCTCAGAGCAGGGACCAGCTCTGTCAAGGGATCCACCTCAGCAGGGCGGATGTGTCAGGATATGGAATCGCCTGCCTGAATGCCCCCAAAACATTACTCAGGATACAAAGTCTGCCCTGAATCTCCTGGCAAGTGAAACCCGCCTCAGCAGATTTCAAACACAGGCAAGGTTTGCAAGGTGCTGATCCCCTGAGCAGAGTTTGGGCTGTGGGAATGGGCAGTGGGAGCCCTGTCAGCCCGAGTGCCAAGCGAAATGACGCAGAGGTTCAAGAGGGGAGCCACGGCCCCTCTTTCAGCCTCTCTCTGCAGCAGCTGCCTGGGACATCCCACGCTGGCAGAGGCAGCCCAGACCCACCTGCTCCTGTAGCTCCTGCTAAAGGGCAGCTTCCCTCTGTCCCTGCAGCCCTGGGAGGCTCAGCTGGCACGAGTTTGTACATGCTGTCCCCTGTGTGCAGGCAGCTCCACGGACAGGCAGGCGAGGTGGACTGGGATAAAGCACAGCAGCTGACTCAGCCCACAGTCCTGATCCCCAGATGTGTGAGTGCCTGCTGCTGCCAGGCCACCAGCAGTGAAAGGACAGTGACCCTCACACAGCTGCAGCCGTCAGGGGCTCTGGGCTTACCTGCCCTCCTCACCCTTCACTTCTCACCCAAAGCCTTGTTAGCTCGAACCCATCTCAAGGTCAAATTCTGAATTAGGGGATAGCCACCAGTGAAAACTGGTGGCCAGGCCCTCCATCCTGCTCTAGGAAGATCCTGAGATGGGTTTCTTGTCCCTAGGCATGCTGTTGGAGGTGTTTGTGGTTTCCTTGCCAGCCCGTGTCTCTCCTGCCGCTGCGTTCCCTGGCAGCTGTGCCACCCTTTGAGCAAAACCTGTCCTAAGGATGTTCCACAGCAATTCCCAGGAACTCACTCAGCACTTCCTTGGAAAGCCAGCATGCCCAAGGTTGGTGCTGCTCTGCTTCCTTGCCGTGCATGGAGAGGAGCCCCGTGCCACGCCTGGTCCATCAGCACACCAGGCAGGCAGGATTTGTCACCAGTCTGAGCTTCTGTGAAGGTGTCTGGCTCCCTGTTCTCCCTGCAAGGACCCAGAGGGCTGCAGCAGGGACCAGCTCCTGCTCCCTGAAGGTCCCTGGAGAGGCAGACTGGAAAGTTTCCCCATGAAGATGATGGGTGGTGAGAAGAGCAGGGTGCCTGGCACACCCTTTGCTGTGTCACTGCCCCGTAACTTCACCTTCCACCCAGGCCCTTTTTGCTCCCTCCAGCCCGTGAGTAGGATGAGGTGGGGCACTCTGCTCACTGCAGGTAGGGCACTGCATTCCTCCTGTGTGCTGTGCACCCTGGGCCCAGCCAGGGGCTGGACATGCAGAAATCTGACAGTCATGACTGTGAATGCTTTTCCAAATCCGTGATTCCCACCTCTGCTTGGCAGCCCAGAGGAAAGAGGTGTAGAGGCAACGTCAGGGGGCTTGGGCAGCCTGTGACAGTACAGTGACACGAGTTGTCATGGCAGCAGCTCCAGCACAAAGCTCACAGCACCCGTGGGGAGATGTGCAGAAGAGCTCACAAAGCTCATAAATAAACCAGGTCAGATTTTGGAGAGTGCTTCACCCCCTGGTGCTCAGAGCAGTTGCTCAGCACCCCCCGGAGCCAGCCAAGAGAGGAGCTTTGCCAAGATGTGTGCTCAGCATGGCTTGGTGTCCAGCTAGCTGAGATTTCTGGGAGTGCTGAGGTTCCTGGTGAGCACGTGCACGGCTGCTCCTCGCTGGGGCAAGTGTTTGCAAGGCAGAAACACGCAAATCCAACCCCCAGTGAATATCCATCTGAAAAGCCTAACCAGAGTGTATTTTTGGGCGTCCTGTTTAGAAGCCACTCCAGTCAGGGAGCAGAAACAATGGCAGATGATTTAAGCTATCAGTCACACGATGTGAACAGCAGCTCCCAGCCAAGTGGAGGGGTGGTGGTTTGAGCTCTTTGCTCGTGAATAAGGGCACGTTGGCAGGGCTCTGGGGGAGCAGCTTGATTCCTGGCTGTGGGGGTCTGTGAGCTCGCCCTTGCCAAGTGCTTGTGTGAGGAGACTTGCTGGGTCTCACCAGGAGAGGGGGGTTAAAAGCTCCTCAGCATGAGAGAAGCTGTCACTACCCTGCACTGATGTGTCACAAGCACATCCTTCTCTCCCTCCGCTCACATCTCGGCAGGCTCCCGCTCCAGATGTGTGATAAGGAGGATTTACTGAGTTCCCATGTGGTTTGTCTCTCCCTCTATCCATTGCTGAGCCTGCTGCTGAGCCCTCTGCACACCCTCTTCTCCTCACCTGGAAGGGAAGGTCAGGTTCCCAGGGGCTGTGCACAGCTGGGATGCCCAGGGTGCCCAGCTGCAGGAGCTGCACGTGGCACACAAACACTGTCTGCCCTGAGAAGGACCATTGTGTGACTGTGTGGCACAGAAAGGGGCTTGGGGTAACCTCTGAGAGACCATTTGTTGCTTTTGAGGCACAGAGAGCTAGAATGGGAGTATTTAGCAAATTCTGTCCCTCTGGCTGCACAATGCCTCTTCTCAGCACCCAGGAACTCCTGGGCTGGGATAAAAAAAATGGACTTCAGTGTGTGCTGGGAGACCAAAGACTGAGCAAAACAAACAAATTTCAGAGGAAGGGCTGATAAGCAGAGCCTGTGCTTCAGCTGTCCTCAGCTCCATGGCCCTGGTAATCCCCTGTGCCCAGATGAGCCAGACATGGGGCTGCTTCTTCAAAGAAGGGATCACCAAGCTGGATCTGCCCCTACACACAGCAACCTGCTCTTATTCTGCAGGCAATTGTCTCCACTGTGAAGGGGTTTGGTAGGGGAGTGCTGGTAGGGGAGGCTGTTCTCTGTCTCACTCCTGACCTTCAGACTGCATTTCCTCATTTTGAAGATTGAATTCATAACAACCAGTTTATACCCATTTGCTCTTCTGCCAGCAAAGATCTTTAGCTTAAAGAGTCAAGAGCAGATCTTCTTAATCCCTGGAATTTACCCCAGACTTATGTCCAGAGAGCAGTGAGTGTGTCTCTCTCGAAGCAGGCAACCAGATCTGCGTGCCCTTTTCCAGGCATGGTCTCTCCAGAGCTCCTGCCATCAGCTTCCCCCTGCCATGCATGGCAGGAGCCATCCTGAGACACCCTGGCACTGCACTTGCCCCTTTCACTGTGACTTCAGTGGGTTAGACTTGTCTGATGATAATAAACTCATGCTCTCCAGTCTCCCCCGTGGGTTCCAGCTGCTGAACTCCCAGTCTGGAGCAGAAGCCCACTTCCCGAGGGCATGATTCATGCTGGGATGTCACAGCCAATTCCCAGCACTCCAACATCAGCTAAAACTCAGATGCAATTGCATTCATCTCATCAGCAGTGTTATTTCTGCCAAGGTCTCTCTGGTTGGGGCTGACACCATCCCCACAGCAGCACCAGCAGTGCTCCCAGGACCCAATGCTTTGTAAATTGTGTTAATTGTTGCTGTGTTGACTGCATGGGGCAATGTCTTACAGGGCATTCAGAGCTCCAGGGAGAAGCTGAGGTCCAAA
This sequence comes from Rhadina sibilatrix, assembly GCA_013400275.1. Lineage (NCBI taxonomy): Eukaryota > Metazoa > Chordata > Aves > Passeriformes > Phylloscopidae > Rhadina > Rhadina sibilatrix. Next base: position 16,313 of record VWYO01016083.1, on the reverse strand, counting down.
TCCTGCTCTAAGGCTGCTCCCCAATGTGATGTGCTGCTGAACCCATGCAGAGACTGTCACTGGTGTATTTTATATGGTGCTTATTCTGCTAGGAAACAACCAGAATTATTTGGTCTAGCAAATTTAGTTTCCATTCTCTGCAGGCCCCAAAATTTCCTAGGACTGGAAAAAACTGAAACCACAATGTTCTCTGACAATAATGCAGAGAACTCACCACCTGAGGAGTCAAACCCCCAATCACTGGCTGTTAAATGCACTGCAGCAGACATGAGGTTTGGCATGAACCAGAGGCTTTAGCACAGAAAGTGGCAGAGAACTTGTGGGAAAACCAGGCAGGCAAAGGGGAGCCAGAAGGCTGCAAAAGGCCAATTTTTGTTCCTGGAGGGAGTGCAGGTAGTGCAGCCTCAGAGCTTGTGAGCTGGTGTCCTTCCTTTGGCCCCAGGAGAACTCTGTTATTTATCTGCTTCAGGTAGATGCAAACTGCTTCTGAGGTATCCCCGAAAATCCTTAGAAGGATTTTGTAAGGATTTTCACGCCTCCTGCTCTATTTTGTCCCTCCCCCTTTCCCCTGAGTGCTTCTGGGGTGGAGATGAAGTGCTGAGGCTCTCGGGGGTGGTGGGGCTGAGCTTGTCCTGGGGCAGGTTGGGGGGCTGGACCCGCTGGCTGCCGGGCACATGATGGGACACGGCACAGGGTGTGCTGCTGGCAGGGTCAGGCATTCCCTGGAACTGGGAGCAGGTTCCCAACCTCCTCCCTGACAGCCTCAGCTCCCTGTGGGGCTGCAGGGAGGCTGGGCTGGGAAGGTGGGCAAGGCAAGCACAGGTAAGGCCAATGCCAGAGCCTCCCTGAACCCAGCAGCGCTGCGGGAGCTCTGCCTCGGTACCCCAGTGAGCTGCCAGGACCTTGCAGGCTCTGCCAGATGCATTGTGCGCTGGGACAGTGACCTCTCCATGGTGCCCCAGGGCTGTGAGAGGAGGTGACGGCCGCCCCTGCCACACAGAAGGAAATGGGAGAACCTCGAATGTATTGCACGGACATCTGCAAAACGCTGCGAAGTTGAATAGCAGTTTGCCGAACTTCAAGTTATTCTTGGGGGGTTTTTTTGTTTGTTTGTGTTTTTTGTTTGTTTTGGGGTTTTTTTGTTTTGTTTTGGTTTTTGTTTGTTTGTTTGTTTGTTTTTTTTTTTTTTTTTTTTTTTGTGTTTTTTTTTTTTTTTGTTTTGTATTTTTTGTTTGTTTTTTTTTGTTTGTTTTTTGTTTTTTGTTTTGTTTTTTTTTCTTTTTTTTTTTCTTAAGTAAAGCTGCGCTTTAAAAGGTCCCGATAAACGTTGCTGCTATGTCATGTTCAGCTGCTATATACCAAATTCTCATTTTTCCGCTGCGCTCCGTGATGCCGCAGCGAGCCAGAGCACAGCTGGGGAGCGCAGCTGGGCTCGGGGAGGCTGCTCCTGCCGGAGCCAGGCTGGCATCTCCCTCTGCAGGCTGCTCCCGAGTGCCTGCGCTCCCGGAGCGATGCTCCCTGCGCTGCTTGCCTGCCAGCAGCTGCCCCGTCCCCGATCAGCCCAGGCGATCGAGGTCTTTTTTTTTTTAAAGTGAAGCGATAAAATAAATCAAGATAAAATCAGCGAGAGTGGAGACCTAGCTGCGATTCAGGTGGGGTTTGGATGGGGACTTCTCCCTTCCTGGGAGCGCGTGCCATTGTGAGTGCACGCACAGCCCTTGCTGGGAAGGGCCCTTTTTCAGCTCATTCAGTTGCACCGGTGCCAGATCTCGGAGGGGGTTTGGGAACCTTCCCCCTCATTGCCTCAAAACCCAGAGGAAACGTTCCTGCCTGCTGCAGCATGAAATCCCAGAGCTGCCTGCTGTGAATCCTCAAGAGAGCAAACGCGATGGCATGGGCACGTGTGGGGCTTGCTGGGAAAAGGCAGGGACTCCTTTTCCACTTCTGTTGCTCCCTTTTACAAATAAAGAATGAAACACAGACCAGATAAATCAAAGCCTTGCTTTTGCCCCTTTGGAGAGCCCAGGAAAACTCTGGCAGCTCCACGCGTCGAGAGCACGTGCAGCTGAAGCCAGATGAACAGGAAAAACTGACCCAGCATCTTCAAAGGATTAAGGCAGCAGGAGTAAGCTGTACACCATGTAAGGCTCTGACAGGGGGAAGCAGAGCTTTTTAATGAATCACTGCGTGGCCTGCTCTCATATGCCTTTCCCTGTGGGATGAGGCACAGTGATAAGCATTCCCTGACCTGCCTTGAGCACTCAAAGAGCGTTTCATCATTACCCTCCCCACGCTGCAGACAAGCAGGGCAGAGACACAAAAGATGAGAAAACGAAGCTCACATCCTCCTCTTGGCCTGTTTCACTTTCCTTTCCCCCAGTAACGCTGCTCCCTCCCTGCCCTTTGCAAGGGCATCTCCTTCTGGGCAGCCTTTGCAGCCTCTCATCCCTGGTCATAGAGAGGGAGAAGTGACCCTGGCTCCCCAAGCTTGAGATCCCAGATCCTACAGGCCTGAAAGATTTTAAGTGATGCTGGGAGAAGCATGTCTACACGAAAAGGGGTTTAAAAGCAATCAGGGAATTGAATACAGAAGAGATCTTGTCAACTTTCTGGTTCCATTAGCACTGTCAGGAACACTAAGAATATAGACATTACATGGTTTGAAAATGTTTCCAAGAGTTCTGTGTATTATTATGTTATCTCAGATCTAAACCCCTGTTAGGGATTTCATGGTCTTAGCCTGTGTTTGAGATTCAGCACATTAATCAGTGAGATCTCTCTGAGATGTGTCAACAAATTCAGCCCTCTGTTCTGCGTTAGCTGCTCCGAGTAAATGAGCACCGTGTTTAGGAGCAGCTTGAACCTGCAGGGGCTGAGTCACCGTGCAGGACCTCACGAATGAAGGAGATGTACCAGAGCACCTTTTCAGTGGAGATTGCAAAGAAACAGAGCAGGGACACAATCCTTTCTGTCCATCCTGGCTGCTTCTTCTTAGACGTGGAGTTTCGGGGAAGGGCAGCTAAATGTTAAGAGTTGGTGTAAATGGAGCATTTGAATGGGTCTGCAACCCACAGAGGATGAATGCTCCATGTGCCCCCCACCTGCACACAGAGCAACCAGGAGACCAAGCACAGATGTGCCCAGGCCTGCTGTGTCCTGTCTGCTGTGTCCTGTCTGCTGTGTCCTGTCTGCTGTGTCCCCTGCATGGGAGGAAGTGGGAGTCTGGCAGAAGGACAGTGGCCCTCGGGAGAAGGGAGTGACAGATTTCTGCAGCCCAGTGTTCTCAGGCACAAAGCAAATGGAGGTGTAGCCATGCAGCCAGCAGAAAGGAGGATGGAGAATTATGGAGTCACAGCATCACAGAAAGACCTGGTTTGAAAGGGACTTTAAACATCGTCCACTTCCATCCCCCCTTAGACGAGGTCTTTCCAAACCTGTCCAACCTGGCTTTGAACATTTCTAGGGATGGAGCACCCACAGCTTCTCTGGGAAACCTGTGCCAGGACCTCACCAGCCTCACAGTCAGAACTTTCTTCCTAATACCTAATCTAAATCTACTGTCAGGCAGTGTGAAGCCATTCCCCCTTGTCCTGTCCCCCTCCGTGTAGGCTCCCTGCATGGCAGAAGGTTGTGGAACATTTGTTCATCCACAGCTTGTGCTTCCTACAGCGGAGTCCATGAAGATTTACAGCTCAAGCTCTGGAGATACAGCATTTCCATCAGCCCCAAGAGCTCAGAGCACCTTGAGGCTCAGCTGTGTGAAGCCCAAAACATCGAGGAAGAGCCATGGCAGCAGCATGTGATGGTGGGGCTGGGCTGGTGTGAGCTGGGCATGAGCCAGGGGCTTGTGGTGTGTGGAGTCCCTCAAACCCCTCAGGGGAATTCCCAGGGTTCTGCCCTGGAAGGATATACCACAGAGTTTCCACCTAGACTGAAAGAAAAGGATCACAAAGGCTTGTGATCCACCCCAGTTGGCTTTCCCCATATGCCCCTAATTGTAGTGGTTTCTCCTTTCCCTGTTTCCCTATTGGTGGTGGCACCCCAGATGGGACAGGAACCCACAATCCCTGGCCTAGGAAGCCAATGCCTTGTCCATCAGGCACGCTGGAACAAACCCCTGCTGGAACATCCCATACAAAAGGCCTTTCCTATCCTTCCTCCTCTGAGCTATCTGCGGCGTGTGTGTCTGTGCATGGACTTGAAAGGGCTGTTCCTGAAAATCCTGCTCTGAGGGGTTTCTGAAGGAGATGCTTTGAGAAGGCAGCAGCATTTCACCATCCTGCCTCGCTGCTACTGGTGCCAGCAGCACTGGGAACCCCAGAGCTCCCCGAGCACACTCCCCATGCCCCACTGCAGCCCCTGCCATCGTGGAAGGGTGTGAATGTCTGCCTGAGAGCCTTGGCACAGGTGTGCTGGTGGTTGTGCAAACGTGCAAGGCAGACTTTTCCACACGCCGTGCCCTTGGGTTTCATTTCCTCCCTAATGCATCCCACGCCTGGGAGTCGGCTGGCAGCGCCCTTCGGTGCCGTACCCCCTCCATGCACATCAGAAACCCAGTCCAGAATTATTCTCCCTGTTGACCAACATTTTCTGAGACAATAGAGAGATGAAATTAATTGCAGAGCTCATGTTTTTTAGAAGCGAAATGGAATTAAGCAAAATGTTCTCTGCCAAAATCTGATCGAGTAAGAGTAAAGAGTGAAAGGGAAAATAAAGGGAATGTTACTGGAAACGCTACTTTGCAACACTGCATTTCCCAGCAAAGATAACCTTGGGTACAAGCTCTGATCAAATCCACATTGTCCTAACGAGGTGCCACTGCATTAATCAGCTGTTTGTAAGGGCTGGAACAATCCTCAGCAGCAGAGCTGGCTAAAGCACCTCTGGAGCAGGGGACCCTGTCACTGACTCCCGTGCCCTGCAGAGCCCCAGGCCACTTCACTGGCTGCAGCACCAGTAAAGCTTTACATGCACACATTACCTGGATGCTGGGGATGCCCACCACAGGGTGTGCAAGCTCTGTTACCCAGGGACTGTCTGTAAGCAGCTTTTTGCCTTGATAACATCATCCACAGTGCTGGTGCAGACCAGCCCATAGCATCCTCCACACAGTAACAGGATTGAATGTTTTTTACAGGTGAGCACAATCAGTTAACAACTCTGCTTTGGGTGTAAAGAGATCTTTGTAGTTGACTTGAACTTTTTGGTTTTGTTGCATCCTTCTCAAAGGTTTCTTGAAAAGATTTTATGCTTCACCTGCTGATGGCTGGTGGTTCTGGGGGCCTCTTGCACTTGACCTTATTAAAGCTCAAAGGGTAAAACAATGCCAAAGTTTCCCTGAGTGCTTCTAGGACTGGCATTGACCCAGTGCAGAGAATGCCAGTCTGTGAGCCACAGGCAGGCAGAGGCAGGATGCTCTGCCTCCCTCTCCTTTGGGATGGAGCAGCTGTCATGGTCCCTTGTCATTGTCACAGGAAAGCCTCTCTGTTGTCACCCACCCAGTGAGGGCCTCCAGAGAGCAGGAGCTGCAGCCCAGCAGAGTGACCACACCTCAGGGACAGGGACACCCCAGGCTGGCTGCTGGCCAGGGCTTCCCCTGCACGGATCCAGACTCCTGGATGGCTCAGGAAGCTGTGCTAAGCTCAGCTCCAGGGCTCAGGGCTTTTGAAAACATGAAAGACAGCTCGAGCAGTGTCCAAACTGCCTATCTCCACCTCATTTGGGAAAAAAAGTGAGGAGAGGGGGATATCCGAAATAATGAGTTTTCTGAATATTTATTCAAAACATGACAACAGATAAACTCCGCTCACGTGCTGCATTCAAATATTGGGATACTTATTCCAAATATGGTCCTGCTGCAATTGTATGATAAACATGAAAGCGAGAGTGCAGTTATTTATGTCCTGCCTTCAGCTCCTCAATAGCATGTTTAAGTTTAGGGTATTTATGCTCTTTCATCCAGCTGTCTGACTTTATCAAGCCCTGTACAACTTGTGAGAGGCAGCCATGCCAGCAGCAGAACGAGCCCCAGCAGACCTTGGTAGAGTGGGCTTCCCTCATGGAAAGCACATTATGTCCCTCCTGCTTCTCTCCTGGACCCCATGGAGCAGTTCTGGCACAAAACTGTCCTATTACATAGTCCCCTGGCAAGGAGGGAAAGCCTTTCTCCCTGGCTGGGGCTGGAGGAGCTTCCAATATCATTTAAATGAAACAATAACTTGATGGTAGCGAGCGAGGGTTATTTGGGGTGCTCCAAGAAGGCACATACTGTGCCCAGGAGCAATGGAAATTTAGGCAAAGGGAAGTTTTGACTAAAGAGCCAAAAAAAGATCTTGGCAGGACCTCCTGTACTCTGTGGAGCCACCTCTCGTGTGGCAGGATGGATGCCCTCCTTAACTGCTGATTTGGAATTGGATTCTCTCTGACTGCTAGGGTATTGTGTTTACTTTCATGCTCTGCTCTGCTCTGGCCATGGACTGAAACTGTCAAGAGTCCCCTGAAGAGACAGGGCTGGAGCTGTACCCAGATAGCACAGACATTCTCCTGAGCTTTGGTCAGGCTCCAGCACCTCTGAGCCCAGGGCCAGGGATTCCACATGTTCCTGGGAGAACAAACCTACGGGCATCTGGGTGGGGCAGTGGAGACTGGACAAGCCATCCCCTGAGGGGAGTGCAATGCCAGGAGAGTAAACACGCCCCACATCCTGCTTCTGGATGAAGGAACTCAAACCCTCTGTTGGCTCTGACTGATCTGAATTGTGGGCTCCAACACTGGGATTCTGGGCTTAATCAGAGACCCTCCCAGGGCACTTTGCAGGTGTAAGTTTCCTAAGGAAAACTTAGTAGAAGAACGAATAAAGGACGAAGTCATGGAGTTGTCAAGACAAGAGATGTTCTTCCTGACCTGCCAAACCTTGGAAACAGCCCCAGCTGCGAAATATTCCAAGGATAATCCAGCTTCTAGCAACAGGACCAGAAGATGGGTGTCCTGCCTCTCCTGGGGATGGGTGACAAAGCCACGGAGTGCCACCAGTAATGGCAAACAGATTCCACCCAGAGTGACCTTGTGCACAGCCACGCACAGACACCCACATGCCCCCTGCTCCTCTGAGTTCCAGCTGTCTCCCAAATCTCCCAGTTTCTCTGTCCCTCACCCTTAAATTACAGACAAATTTTTGCATCAACTTTTTCAAGTGCTTGTCATCTTTATGATCTACTGAGAGCTCCTTGGGGGCTCAGCTCTGGACCCTGCCCACAGCAGAAAGGCCAGGCTGTACTGGGGTGCTTCACACACAATAGAAAGCTTCCAGGGGAAAATCAAACTAAGTGTCCAAGTGCCTACTTTGCACTTGAAGATTAGTGTTGGATAAGGCCTCCAAGTGCTAAATTCATACTCTGAAGCTCTGTCACAGGAGATTTCTTATGCACATGAATGTACAGCATGCTCAGGATCCATGAGATTTCTTCATTTACATCATGGTTCTCCTCTATTTCTACAAGGTCTAACCCACTGAATGTGTCTCAGCACTTGGATGATGATAACAAAGAGTGAAGAGGGAACCTCAGCACGTTCTGATGTTTCTTTGCTGTCCCTCAGGGTTTGTGTCCCTGTATTGTGTCATGGCAGCCTTGTGCCTTGTCTCAGATCAGATGCTCTCTGGCTCTCCATCTTACCTGCTCCTGTTTCCCTCTGTTTTGTCTTCATGGAATCACTGAATGGTTTGGGTTTGGAGGGACCTTAAAGAACACCCAGTTCCCTGCCTTGGAGGGACACCTTCCACTATCCCAGGGTGCTCCAAGCCCCGTCCAACCTGGCCTTGGGCAATTCTAGGAATGGGGCAGCCACAGCTTCTCTGGGCACCCTGTGCCAGGGCCTGCCCACCATGAAATCCTCCTCTGAGGCCAGCTGGGTGATGGACACCAGGTGAATGCACATCAGCCTTTCATACAAGTCCACCCCAGGGTAAGAATCTTCCCTCGGGAGCTTTTTTGGCTGCTTTTGACTTCACTTCTGCATGGGATCTCCCACTGGGGATCAGCAAACATAATCCCTTGATTGCAAAATTTAGCCAAAACCAGCTCAAAAATTCACTTGTCAGACTGATCTAAGTTTAGCTGGGTTCCTTCCATTCTTGACTGATGTCATATAATTTTCCAGCACCTACAATACTTTCTACTTCACAATGTGAAGCCATTAGTGTATTATTGAATATTAATCTCATTAAAGCTGTTTCTCTCTCATATATTGTCCATTTATTCTCCGACTTTGTCTTTTTTTTTTTTCTTTCATAAAGAAAGACAATAGTGGATGAAGAGATGGCTTTATTATTAGTTTGTGTGTGTAATTCAGAGAACAGCAAAGCAAAGAGGCACGTGCTAAGATGCCTGAACAGGGTGCTTGCTCTCCAAAACCACTGAGGGTTGCTGAGATGGTCTGAAAAAGACAATCAGGCCTCCAGAGCCTGAAAATGCAAGTCCAGCCTAGAGTCCAGACCATAAAACAGATGTTTGTAGGAACACTTTTCTGGATGGGCAGGGGGAAAGCATACACTGATTCAGGGAGGACACACAGGGACAATCCGGGTTGCAGTTGTCTCTCAGCACTCTTTTGTCCTCCTCACAAAAGAGTGCACGGCACCACCCAGGAATGCTCAAGGCGCAGGTGTCAGAGCCCAGCCTGCAGCCCAGAGGGTTTTTTGCACTTTCTGCACTCACCAAACTGAACCTCAACACCTTCCAGAAGCCTCCCCGAGCCGTGCTGCCCTGGGACACCCCAAGGCATCTCCCAAGTCACTGCAGCAGCAGCAAAGGGATTGTGCTGGCGTCTCCGAGGCTGGGATTTAGCCCAAGCATCACAAAGTCCTGCACAGAGTCTGTTGATCCTGATGGTGGCATCTCATCTGGAAGGAGCCCAGCACTGTTCCTCACAGCCCGGCCAGCTGCGGTGCCAGCCAGAGAAGACAGGGCTGTGTTTGTCAGCTGAGACCATTCCACCTGCTCCTCCTTCCTCTCCTCCTGCAGCTGTGCTCATCTGGGAGCTGCCTCTCTGCAGCAGTGTTTCCTCAAGGCCTGTGCTGGGAACAGCAGTGGACAGCCCTCTTTGGCTGAGCTAAAACCAAGGCTGGGGGCAGGGAGGTAAAACCATTTTTCCCACTGTGCTGTGCTCAGCAGAGCTAATTGAGGGGCCTATTAAGAAACAATACACAGCAACATCCACATTACAGAGCCCTTTGTGCAGGCCAGAACCACACTTTAAAGCATCTCCCAGTTCTTCTGCCACCCGTGTTTCATTTCCAATCTAAAAATTGAGCAGCAGGGAAAGCTGAGAAGTTGCTGATTGCCTCAGATTGCCCAGTGAAGTCTCTCATTATTCACCCTCCATCCCTGCTATCTCAAGGCATGGCTAACTGGAGCATAAGCAAAGGGAATGCTGCACGTGGGGAGGCAACCAGATCGATTTTTCTGACGAGTTTTCTGCTTAGAGGCATTGCTCATGCAGGTTTTTACACTCTGGGTCAAGAAGAGCATTCCAAACCCTTTGAGCACGATTTATCTGCAGCAGCACTACCACTGCCTGAACCCTGCTGCTTTCAAGAAAACAGCTGACAAGGAGCTTGGGCAACTCGGAGACAGGATTTGGCTTTGACATATGAAAATTTAGGCTTCAAACCCAGTAAATTTGAAGCTGATTCTGGGAGCTTGAATAGAAAGCTGGGGTGTGGTGTCCATTGCAGGCTGCTTGCGGGCTGGAGCTGCCAAGGGATTCCCAAGGTTGAGCAGGACAAATTCAGGTGAGAGATGGCCAAGTCTCACACGTTGCTGCAGGAAGCAGGATATTTTGGTATGGGTGTTAGTAGGGCAGGCTGCTGACCCCTCTGCAGCCTGAGCAATGAGATACCAGGGCAGAAATGCCTCCTCAGAGCACCTGGCTGCTGCAGATGGGAACAGGGAAAGGGAGCAGCGAGAGGGTTTGTGCTCAGACAGGCTGCCAGGGGAACAGAACCCATGCAGTCGTGTCATCAGTCTGTGCAGGAGGAACAGCAGGGCTTAGAGATAAGGAAGAATTACAGATACAGTTTAAAATAATGAATGGGCTTCACCTAGGAAGGAAAGCAGGCAGAGAATTAAATTAAAGTTTGCAATCGTATGACAGCAGATAAAGGAAGTGAGCCCTGAGGTTATTAGGAAGGCTTGTCCTGAGTCCAAGAGAGCCATTCCAGCATCCCAGAAGGCTCATCCCTGCCTCTCTCAGTCCTGTGTGACTCACTGGTGCAGGGCAGGGCACAGCCCAGCACAGCAGCCCCTCTTCTCTGCCAGTGGCCCATGAGGAAGGAGCCTTGCAGCCTCATCCCAGAGGAGCTGGGGCTTTGTGCTGCCTCTGCAGGGCTCTGGTCCTGGGGTGCTGTGGGGGCACAGCAGAGCAGCAGGGCACCAGGCAGGGCAGGGCTCAGGCTGCAGGTGACTGTGGAGCCACCAGCGGGGTGGAAATCACTTCATCTGAAAGGCCCCCAGTGCAGGCTGTGCTGCCCTGAGACATCAGAATTCCTGGGGCACTTCCTAGGGAAGAGAGCACCAGGGTGAGGCATCAGACAGTGAAGCCATGGAAGAGATTAAAAGAGGTAGAGGAGACTGCAAGTGCTGGAGGGTGGCAAATTGGAAGGGCAGCTCTGAAGGGAGCCCAGAGATCCCACTCCAGACTGAGATGACAAGTTACAAGCTGACTGAAGAGAGCTGAGGTGAATCCCAACCTGGAATCCAGCATCACCCTAAGGGAATTGCTATCCATGGGCTAGGAGGGGATGTGGCCTTTCTCATTTTATTTGCAATGCTAGAGCAAGGAGACAAATATTTACTGGGATGTTTATTTGAGAACAAGTTGGTGGGAAGAAGAGCATGGCTGATATCAAAGGAATGCTCATTCGTGTCACAGCCTTTGGAAGCAGTGTTTATGATTAATCCATCTTTCTGTGATCAGCACTATCCACAGAGTGTTTGCTATTTATTTATTCATTTATTACCCTTTTCTGTATCCATCAGAGTGATTTATAACATATAATGAACTGAAGATCATTAGTGCGTGACTGAAGAACTGGTACAAGCTTATCTTCAGGACATTGCTCGGCAAAGCACCAAATTCTCTTCTGAATTTATTTTTCCCCCATCAATACATCATCTAAGATGTGGTGTTTTCTTGAGCCTGGCCATTCCGAAGATGTTATTTCCCTTTGGGAGGCCCTGGTTGTTCAAATGCTCAGCAGTTGACAGCTGCCTGGAACACACTACAAAAGAATTAAAGCCAACAACGTTTCTATCTTTTCATCTTTCTAGCCTTAGACTGAAACAGGCACTGGCTGCTACTTGTTGCTGCTATTCACGACATAGCTGGTGTTGCTGTGACCTTTTCTCTGTTATGGTCTTATCTGATGTTTGCAGGACTTTGTATAATTGAGGGGTTTATGTGTAGCCATGTTTCTGGGTCATTTTCTCTCTCTTCTCAGAGGAATTTATCATTGGTGGAAGGTGCTGCAGAAGTGACATCACAGCACGAAATCCCTCAGGAAGTGATGAAGCAGTTAAAGGAAGGAGCAGCTCCGTGCTGCTCTGAGTAGGTGGCCTCAGCCCTGGGCAGAGGGGCCACCCAAACCCAGGTCACAGGAGGCAGGAGCTCTGGCAGCGGGGGCAGCCAGAGCAGCTTTTCCTGCTCCAGAGCTGCTCTCCTCCAGCAGAGCCTGGGGCAGTCCAGCAAACAGAAAGTGAATTCAGCACAGGCTGGAGGGTGTTTTCAGTCCAAGACACCATCTCTGACAGAGTCCTGCCCTGTTCAGGCTGCATAGCTGCACAGGGGACCATCCTCTGCTCTGGCAATATTAAACAATATTTGTGTCTGATGTACCAGGCAAGGGTGCTGCTGCTTGAAATTTTAGCCAGATGAACAGACCCACTTTGGGCCCACATCTCTCATCCCTTCCCAGCTTCCAAATTCAGTGGCAATGCTGTACACCCACCACGGTGTTCTCTCACCATGCTGGGCATTGCTGCAGTCCCTTAACCTGCAGGCATCTGGCAGCAGATGGGCAGAGGATTTGCTGCTACAAGGAGTCAGTGGGCAACAAAACACACCCAGGCAGTCTGCTGCACCCACAGCCCAGCAGGCAGGAGCTCAGACACCCCAGTGCTGCAGCTCCACGTGGGGTGGCAGGGATGGACATCCCAGTGCTGCCAGCTCCATGTGGGATGGCAGGGATGGACACCCCAGTGCTGCAGCTCCACGTGGGATGGCAGGGATGGACAGTCCAGTGCTGCCAGCACCAGACTGGAGTGGCAGGGGTGGACACCTCAGTGCTTCCAGGACTGGAGTGGCAGGGGTGGACATCCCATTGCTGCCAGCACCATGTGGGGTGGCAGGGATGGACATTCCAGTGCTGCCAGCACCACGCTGGAGTGGCAGGGATGGACATCCCAGTGCTGCCAGCACCACACTGGGTGGCAGGGATCAACATCTCCACCCCTCTCAGTGACATTCTGGGAGGACTGGCACTACCCAGACAGGATGTGGTCTGTGCCAGAGGGTGAGGGAAGCTGGTGAAAGGCAGGAAGAATGGAAAATGTTCACTGCTGTTTCTGTTTAGCTTTAGGAACTGATCCAGCTGAGATAATAACAGAAGAGTTCACTTTGCCATGTCAAATATGCAGGTACTTTGCAGTATTAAGATTTGATGTCCTGTTCTTATAAAACTGGCCCCTGCTGACTATGGGAAGAGAAAGTTGCCCATAAACAATGTTTTATTTCTTATTTAACGCAAATTCTTGGGCAAAAGGAGTCAATCAATTTTTCATAAAGTATAAAACAGAGATAAGTGCTTGGGATCATGTGTGACTCCCTGTCAAACAGAACCGATAAGTCCATGATGCAGTACAGGGAGTGCTTTGCAAGTATTGTCCAAGTGACCTTTTCATTAGTTTGCCTTAAGCAGTTAATCTCATTTTTCCAGGATACAGGCTATTTTAAGTCCCATTACATCATGCATGTATTTTAAATATTAATTTTCCTTCCATGTCATGCCTAGGAGGATTTGGTTGTTTTTTACCTTGTCTTAATGCAGCCCTCCCCATCTTGCTGAGCTTTCCAGCAGAGTCAGAGTTAAGGAGCTTCCAGGAAGGAACTGAAAGTGCTCGTTTGCAGGGAGTATGTGCTGCCTGAGGGGCAGGATGTGAAACCCTGTGATTTAGCAAGGGCTGCCAGGCCAGAAGCAAGGATTGGACCTCTGCAAAGGCAGCCTGTGATGGCAAAGGAAATATAGGGCCAATGAGTGGAGGCATTTACTGCCTGTGTGTGGGGTTCCATAAATGGGAGAAATGCAGGGCTGAGCCAGTGCACCTCAGCAGGGCTCCAGCTTCTACCAAAAAATACTTGAAAATTACTTAGAAGGGGAAAAAAAAGGGGGGAGGCGGGGCCCTCAAAAGTGTCACAGGCCTGCTGTTGTTTCTGACTTGTAAATCATTTCAAACTCCCTGTGCCACATAGAGAAAGAGCTGCCACCTGCCAAAGGAGCCCAGAGTCCTCAAACAAAGCTGTTCCCTACCCCATGCTGACCCTTGCAGTGTGAAAAATGCCTGGGCAACACCTTCAACGAGTTCCCATCTCCCTCTGTTTGGAGTCACTGGTTCTCATAACAACAGAGCCCCAGCACAGAGCTCAGCTTTGTGCAGGGTTCACACTTCATTATAAGCCACGGCTGAAAGAAGAAAAATAAATAAATCAGCTTTGTTCTTCAGAGTTGCAGGCAAAGCAGAGATCAGGGCATTTACACCCAGGGCTGCAAGGGGTAAAGCAGGACCGTGTTTTGTTGATATCCAGGGGTAACACACAGTGCTGAGTGTGTCTCCTCTCCAAAAGAGGTTGTTTTCCCTGCAGGGGGGAGCTCCTGCCAGGCTGTCCCTGCTCTGCAAAGCCACACACTCGCTGCTCTGCTGCTGGAGCAGCTCCACGGGGTCCCTGCATTGCTGGGAGGGGGGACCGACCCCTGAGCACCCCGTGGACCCTGGAGGAAGGACAGGGATGTCTTCCAAGTGATGCTCTCAGGCCTGGAGGCATAGAGTGTAGGTGGGAGCCCTTATTTTTTGTCGTGGGCAGGTTTTCTGCTTCTCTTCAAGCAAGCTTGCCATGAGAGAGAGCATCATGGAAGCTTATCAGATGGGTATAGCATCATACCATCATCATGATGCATCAGATGGGTATAACTTATGTAAGTCAAAAAATGTGTCAGGTTTTTTTGAGAGCATCATGGAAGCACCCCATCATCAGATGGGTCTAGTTTATGTAAGTCAAAAAATGTGTCAGGGTTTTTGAGAGCAGTCCAGGGAAGCCTTGGAGCCGCTAAAACAGCTCAGGTTTACAAAAGTAAAGCACTTTTGGTGTGGGTGAGGCTGAGTGTGCAGATGTGATGGGCTGGTGGCTGCGCCCTGGATCCTATCCAGCCCAGGAGCGTGGGCACCAGGGCCTCTCCCCCAGCGATTCAGCCAGCAGGGGAGAGAGTTTAACTGAGAGCCACTTCAAAAACCAGGAGCACTTTTCTGAATATGCAGGAAGTCAGATGAGCGTTATCTCAAACTAAAGAGCTAAACCGTGTTGGTGGCTGCTCGATGAATTGTTAGCAAAACGACCTTTCTTGATGCCTCCAGGATCAGCTTGCCAGGTCTGGGGCGTGCCCAGCAAGCGGGACCCGAGCCCCGGCAGGACCACTGCCCAGCAGAGCGTTCTGTACACCGGGAACGTGTGGACACGGTCTCCTGCAGACTGTTGTGGCTGCTCCGACGCTAGTTTATGTAAGTCCCAAAGCGAAATCGCGAGGGGAGCTCTAATCCCCGCCTCGCCTTAGACAAAATACCAGCGTGCGCGCAGATAAGCGCCGAGTGTGAAGTGTCCGGCAGGAGGAGGTTTCACATTCCGCCTGACTCAATGGAGCCTTAAAATAGCGCTTCCCAATGGAATACTTTAAACAAAGGCATCCAAGGGGTTATTATTAATACCATGAGACAGAAACCGGTTTCATGTGTTCCGGCGCAGAAGGGCAGAAAGGGAGCGGCGCCCGGGTGCGTGTGCGGGGCGCTGCCGGGCGCGGCTCTGCCTTTCCCCCGGCTCCCGGCTGGGGATGCAGCGGGGCTGCACCCTGCTGCAGGTGCCTCTGTCATCTGCCAGCCCTTCCGCAGCCCTTGCAGGGCAGGAAACACCAGCTCCAGAGGCTGTTTCCAGCCGGCTCATGAGAGATGCCGGCTCCGGGGGGGCTGCAGCGGGGGCGCAGCTCGGTGTGCCCACCACAGCCTGGGCTACGCACGGGTTTCTGCACGTGGCTACATCAAACAGGAGCTTGAGATCTGTTCTCTAAGCTCCCCCCAGCCCAGCAAACCTCCTCGGGGAGGGTTGCAGCGAGCAGCAGCCTGTGCGTTTGCCTCTGCTCTTGGTGCTTGGCAGGAGCTCTGCGTTCTCCGTCTGCACAGGCTCCCCGGCCGCCTGGGAGTGCCACCTGCTCTGTGCCCAGCCCGCTGGGAGCGGTGCCTCCTCCGGCAGCCGGCTGGCATCCTCCGGGACAGCCCTCACCCCTGCAGCCCCCCCTCCGTGCCCTCTGCCCTTCCTCAAAGGGCAGGGGAAGTTTGGCAGCAGAGAGACCTCTCTGATTTTTTGGCCGTCCCTTTGCTGTGTCTGACCCCATTCCCACCATTCCCTGGAGCCCCAGATTCNGCTGCAGGGCTGTCCCTGTCCCCAAAGGCACACAGGCCCATGGAGCTGCACATCGACCCTCCTGGGGCTCTGCCAGATGTGATCCTTCTCCCTTCCTTCTCCTTTCCTTCTCCCATCCTTCTCCCTTCCTTCTCCTTTCCTTCTCCCATCCTTCTCCC
>VWYO01016082.1:46126-57693 GCA_013400275.1 Rhadina sibilatrix | reverse complement strand
CAGAATCCTCCATTTTGTCCCCAGTCACCTCCATCCTAAACCGCCAAACCGACAGAATTTTCCACCCTGTGATAAACTACACTACTGCCTTTCAGACCTTTGTGGCTTGCAATTCCTCTCTCAGCGTTGGAAGCTTTTCCCATGGACTGAACTCAAACCCTGGCAGGGCTGGCTCATCCCCTGCCCGGACACCTGCTACCCGCTGATCTGATGTCCTTCAAATGCCCTCTAGTGGCTGTGGCTCTGCCCGGGGCACACGTCCCCGTGCTGCAGCCAGAGGAGAAGAGCACTTTGCATGCACAGGTAAAGCAAAACCTGACAGCACGTGTGTGGAAAATGGCTCACTGGCAGCCCCCAGCTCTTCCACTTCTGCTGCTGCGGCTCAAAAGTGGCATCCAACAGCACAGGGCTCAGCAGAAGGGCTAAGCTGGGAAGGGACTGGCATTCCAACACTGGTGAAGGCTCAGTGGGCCCTCCTTGTGTTCACACAAGGTGCATTGCTGTTTTAAAGACTGCTGTCTGAGGAGAAATTCTCTCTTCTGAATCTCTGCTTAAGAAGAGACATAGAACTCCAGGCACCAGGGAAGGAGGTGAGGCTCCCTGAGACAACATGGTCAGAATCCAATGAGTAAAGGATCCTAATATAAACATCTCTGGGTTCTGCCACAAAGTTAAAAAAGTCTATGGACAGTGAGGTTTTATTGCTGAAGGTTATAAACAGTAATTGGGGAATCTTCTCCAAGAAGTACAGCTTGATGTAGATATTCAAGGAATTCAATACACACCATGAGCAGCATATTTACTTAGGGGAGTCAAATGGAACAACAACAAGCCCTCTTCCCTGTCATAAGGGAGAACAAGGCTGGTTTCTGAGGTTTCTGAGTTCAGTTTGCACTTTCAGGTGAGGATTTTGTCTGACCTGCATCTTAAGGTTTTAAAGAGCATACTGACTTGGCTTCTGCTGCAGAAGATCATGAGAAATCAAATGGCTTGATAGTGAGAATCAACAAAATTGACGAGGATGCCAACTGGAAATCCCTCTGATACTCTCTCTTTATATTCTCTCTCTCTATTTCTTTATATTTTTTTTCCAATATTTTATCCTCTTATTATTACACAGGTGCTACTTTTTCTTTTCAGCTGCTATTTTTGCTTTCCAAACCAGTATTCACTGACTGCTCCATGGTTGCCCCTTGCTTAGATAATCTTTGGAAGCAAAACAGCTCCTGCTTGGTGTGTCTGTGACTGCAGAGTGTTTTTTGTAATGCTCCGTTTGGCATTGCTAACTTCTCACACCTGCTGCAGACCTACCTAAATTATTTCTCAAGTAATTTCAAACTTGTGTGTGAAGCAAGAGAGTTACAGAAATGCTGCTTCACAGCCTGGTTATCTGCAGCTATATTAAGAGTGTAAGCTATGTGGGGCAAGGGATCACCTCCTAGGGCATTTGTTCAGCCTGTGCTGCAATGACATCCAGGAGACCTAATATTTTACTGCCTAGAAAAGGAGAGAGGGGAAAAAAAAAAACCAAAAAACAAGGCACTGCATCCTTATGGGAAGACTGCCCTGATCCATTCTGCGTGTGGATGTGCAAATTACAACAGATGATGCACTTAGCAATTATGTTCTTTGCATACATAAGCAGGAACAACAGCTCCCAAACTGCCAATATCTCTCTCGATTCTCACCCAACGGCTGCGTGTCACATGGTCACACAGCAAGGGGGATCTAGCAAAGGAGAGGGAAGAATGACAGAGGAGGAAGGAAGCTTCAAATGGGTAGATACAGGCCTCTCAAATGAACAGCACCTTTTTTTTTTAAAAAAAAAAAAGGATTGAAATTCACCTGCTCTTCAGCTCTTTTCTTCTTTGAAGTGGTTTGTTTTGAGCGTTTTAAACTCCCCCTGAAAGGAGAAAAGTGTCTTCAGCTACCCATGCCTAAGAGCGCACAGCCTGAGCCTGTCTGTGTGGTGGGCTGCTTCTTTAATCAATTTTCTTCCCTCACTGTCTCCTGGATCTTCACATAAAATAAGAACAACCCCCCATCCCAAACCTCCCCCCACCCCATACCCTGAAACCACACCCAAACCAAATAACCAAACAAAAAAACCTCTAAACCCAACACAACCCCCAAAGTCCCAGCACAAACAACTGAAATAAAAGGAAACTCTGGTTCTTCTTGTAGACCACCTTCTGAGAATTTCTGTGATTAATTGCACATTCTGAATTACACCCCTCTGCTTACACAAGGGACCATGGTAGACAATAGACACTAGGACAGAAGATGTTACCCTTTCCCATGTTGTCTGTACATTGAGCACTTCCTACAAGCTCCCAGAAAGTTTGAGAGAAAATGTAAGAGCTGCGTGTGATTTACAAACTCTGGCTTCTCCTTTCCAAGGGTTACTCCTGCCTTTATAAAGCTTCACACTGACATGCTGATGGAAGGAAGACTGCAATTTCTACAAGTGTTGATAACCAGATAATGTTTTACATCACCTGCCACACAGCCTTCCCTGAATCATGGAGTCTGCCGTCTTTTCTGCTTTTCTGCAGACTTCAGGAGAAAGAAACTCTCAACTTAATCTGCATATGAAAATAGGTTGAGACCTCCAAACTCAGACATTTGGAAAATGACATAATTTGACGTGAGTCAGCGTGATTGGCAGGTCGAAGCATAATGCTGCAAAAAGTGCCTGGTAAATTGGCGGAACTGTGAAGTTCACCATGTTGTAGTCTGTGAGAGGTGCATTTCACAATATTCCCTCTTTGTACAATACCCAGAACAGTTATTTGATAGTTCAGATCATTCAGACCACATCAGGGCTCAGGAAAGGTGGAAGAAGACAGAAATGGAGGTAGCTTGATCCTCTGACAGGTAGCCAATGAAACAATGACACCAGGTGTGAAGTCTCTTCGGGCAGGCTTTTGAAATAACATCCTGTTGGGTGGTGCTGAGCTCTGTTTGAAAACTAGGACAGAATTTTTGCAATGGAAACAGCTGGATACTGAGTGCTTTTAAAAATCTGGCTCTTGTTTAGCTGCCTCCATGGGAACTGAGCTTAACTGAAAACCTGGCCCTGACTGGGCATGCTGAGCACTTTAAAATGGGCCCTTCTGGTCTTTAGAAATTTCAGCTGATGGCATTCTGCAAATAGCTGAGATTTCCTCTCTGAAGTACTACTGTTCTGTGTTCCATGTTTTTTTGTTGTTGCTTTCTTTTCCAGCTGACACAGACGTCAGTGCCTGCCAGTCTGTTCCAGGCCCTACAAGCTTGTGCAGTTACAGCCTGCTAATTCCTTTGCTTACGTGCCAAAAGCCAGGAGTAGCTATCCGTCACCTATTTGTTGCTTTTGAATCCCAGCCTGAGTGAGTGTGTGCATCCTTCAGCCTGAGTCCAATTCAAGCCTCATCCACAGGAGGAAGTGACCATCAAAAGCCTCAGCCAGATCTTGGGGCCCTGTTGTAATCATGGTCGTGCAAATAAAGTCTGCATGTTCCCTGCAGAATAAACAGACAATATTGACATGCAGCAGTGAGAGAAACAGAAGGTATGAAGTACTGAAGCCACTTAGACATGGTGCACAAAGCATGGATAGCTAAAGTGGGAAGAATATTAGATCAAATTTCTATCAATGTGTTTTAAAAACACAGCTGGACAAGTGCTTGGTGCATACCACCAACTGTCAGGAACCAGTGAAGGGTTATTAATAATTCCCCATAACACTGAGATGGGGGGATTTCAAATATGGGTAGAGAAGCATATATTAAAAATATTTTATAGGGCTGCACCCAGTTATTTAGCATGGGTGGCTGCCAGTTGACAAGTGAGCTGTTTTCATAGCTTGCTGTGATGCTCTCACAGGAATGTGAGAGGTGTCTGGACAGAATATCTCCAACACTCATGTCAGCTACACACTGTTGGGAAGTGGTGGTTGGTGCTGTGTAGTACATCAGTGCACTTGGATGCTCTTGCCTGTAGCATGGGGACATGTAGGCACCAGCAGAGCTAGCTACATGATTATGGTGTGACTTTAGGGCATAGAAACAAGCTGCTGAGTGTTTTTTAGCAGTCTTGTTCCAAAGGGCCAAGGCAATGCAGCAGGCAGAATGCTAAATCTGTCCTCCCACGAAACCCTGGGTTTTGTACAGGCAAGGAGTCATTTACTGTTTCTCTGAAGCTGAAGAGTGATGGTAAACAGAGACTCAATGCCAGCTGGAGTATATGCAGATAATTCTGCTTTCATAGGAAAGGTATGAGGCTGGTCTGGGTAGAGGACAAATCTCCCTGCTGCTAACTCCCTGTTGGCTTCCTGCATCTGAAAATGTCTCCTTCTGGGCAGTAAAGTCAGAGCTAAGTGGCAAAAAACAGGACAAATACTCCTGCTCTCCCCGAATCTGTGAATTTCTTGCTGCACCACTTGGGTCTGTTCAGAAGAGAACGACCATCTTCTGGTCACCCCATACCTAAACTGGCTCCATTCCTGTGGTAACACTGTCTTCATATTTGTGTGCAAAGTATGATTTGCACTGCACTGTTCAGATTGGCTATTTTGTGATAAAATCATTCTGTCAGGATGGGGGAGTAAGGGAAGGAAATCCTATCCTGTTGTTTTGCCTCTCCTGAACAAGTTTCTTAAAAAAAAAAAAAAAAAAAAAAAAAAAAAGGAAAGAAAGAAAGCGTTTGTGACAGAAACAGGAGAGGGAGGACCAGCATTGATTGCTGCTAGGGAAAAGAGCCTTTTGTTGGCTAAACTTCATAAGGAATTATACACTCCTCTTCCCACATTAAAGACCAAACTGTCTTTTGATGTTAAGCCTGTGACCACAAACTTGAGAGCAGATGTCTCTCCTTCTCTTCCCTTTAAGTGATAGCAAGGATAGGCTGCACCCTCCACAGGTGCAGATGGTATCTGAGTGGCTTTTTGGGGTCTGCACTATGCCCACCATCAGGAGTCAAACCTAAAATTTTAAAAATTGAGATCTTTCTGTATGAGACACTAAATTAACTATCTTGGATGTATCCTTGAGATAGTCCTACCAAATGTCTTATTTCTGAGTAAATCCTAACAAAAGCCTGACATAGATTAGAAGCTGGGGTCTAATACTGAGCACTTTCTGATTAAAGTTTTGCTGTGGGTGCTTTGGTTCCCCTTTGGAGGAGATTTTCCCTTCTGTTTCTTCAGCATCTCTAGGGTAAGGGCATTCTTTCCTGATGCTATTTCTGGCTGTGCACAATTTACTTCTTCACAGTGACCAGGCCAGGGTATTTAGTCAGTGAATAGTCCATTTTGGGAGATTAAACAGATTTCCCTACAGTGAAAGAAGAATAATCATGTGATCATTCAGTGGCTGTTTGGTTTTTTAGTTTCTTTTGTTTTGTTGTGGTTTTTTGTTTGTTTGTTTGTTTGGTTGGTTGGTTTTGTTTGGTTGGTTTTTGTTGGTTTTTGTTTTGGTGGGTTTTTTTTTGTCCTAAAAAGTTTTATGATACTGGAGTTTCATGCATCTTAAACACAGACCCATAAATTTCAAAACAAGAACCTGCAAGTTTGTGCAACTTACTGATGCAGCAAGAGGTCCACTTGTGAAAAAGAAAATACAGAGATTTACTGTGTATATTGTGGAGAAATACCGCAGCATGACAAGAGACCCAACATCAAAGTTGGGGGAGGAAATCTCAAGCACAAACATCAGCCTCACGCTTCATCTTCATGCCTTCCTTAGGCAGTAGCCATTAGACACTTACACATGGGATCTGAGAGCCCATTCTGTAGATTTTGTTGGGGTAGATGCAAGGATGAGCCTTAGGGACTAATGATAGGAAGCCATGGAACAAAGGATGGAAAAATGAATCCCTTCATCTTGAGATTTACCACTCCTACCCTTGGGGTAGCTGACTGAAATTTTGCTTGTTCCCTTCATTTTGCTTTTCCACCTACAGTTTTGTGCATGTGGGAAAAAAAACCCCAAAAACAAAAGCCATCAGAAAAACCCTCAGAAGCACAGCTCTTTCCACTGATACATGTTCAGCAGTGCATTTGCACTGCACACATCCACCAATGGATTACGTATGGTGCCCTCTGCCCTCAGAGGGATGCACGTGGGACAAGAGAGGTGGCAGGGCCTGCACAGCTCTTCAGCCTGCAAGCTGAGGGTGCTGTTGAACACCACATGAGCTGCAGCTGACAGTGTGAGGAGAAGGCCTGTCCCACAAAACCCCAGCTAGCTGTGTGCTTTCCTCCCTGGGCTGTCCCCATGCACAAACACACTGCTGCTGTTCCATCCAAGATAGCAGGCTCCACTGTTACCCAACTGGGCTCAAACCAGACCCACAGTGAGAAGGATTGTGCATGGGTGATGGCAGGTCTGCAACCTAATAGCTCCATTTAAAAAATGTTAAGACAGCGCTTAACTAGCTGCTAGAACGTCCTCATGAGGACTGTGGCAATTAGGAATTAATCCGTGTTTGAAAGAGGAAATATTTTCCACTAATGCATCAAATCCTGAAGGTAAGCTAGTTAATAGGTAGAGAGATTTATTCTGATGACCCCTCTGTTCCTGTTTGCCCTTCTCAGGATATAGCTAGCCCAGAAGAAAATCACAGATCCAGGAATCAGTCAAGTCACTCCTCTTACAGAAATTTAAATTTCTGTCCCTACAGTGTAAAAAACATGAGAGGAGGAAGTGCATAATCTTGGGTCTTCATCCCAAATCATACAGGGATATTAGGAATACTACTGTAAGATCATTGAGACTGGAAATGCATGAGCATTCTCAGCAGTAGACCTCACGGACTAATTATCTTTCTTTACCTGAGATGCAATATAACATTAATAATATAGCTTTGTTGATAAACAAAATGATAAATATGTCCATGTACTGAAATAACAGGGAAAATTATGTTTGTGCACATAGAGTAAAGTAGACATACATTGTAATTTGTATATCAACACTGTTACTGTCCAGAGAAATGTATTTAATCCAGCTCAGGTGCACATGACAGGCATTCTGCAGCTGTCAGTGATGTTATGTACTGTAAGCTCCAAACAACCATTGTAAAACTATGCTCATTATAAGAAGTAAAATATGGTACCTGAATCTTGAATGAAGTATTAATAATAAAAATGGATTACATGCATCTTGTTTGCTGAGCAATTATTCCAGGAAGGAGACTGATTTCAGGTTTTGCCTCACTGACTGAGTGGCAGGACAGGTATTTGCATGCATTGTCTCTGACCTGAGAGAAAATGTCAGAAACTTCCTAACTTTTATATGGAGAAATAAAAGGTTCTTTGGTTGTGTGGTGGTGGGGGTTTTTGGGGGTTTGGTTTGGGTTTGGTGGGGTTTTTTTTGGTGGTTTTTTTTGTTTGTTTGTTTGTTTGTTTGTTTTTGTTTTGTTTTGTTTTTTGTTTGTTTGGGTTTTGTTTTGTTTTTGTTTTTGTTTTTTTTTCTTCAACTATAAAGTAAAACTCTATTGTCTGTGTTCTTTCTTAGAAAAAAGAAGAATCTCAGAAGAATTAAATGAAATTTATTGAATTAGAAGTCTGTATAACCATAAATTTCTCTACACTTGAACATGATCCATTTTTTGAATGTGTATCACTAAGGCTTTGTTGATAGGGCTGTTAATGAGAACCCTGACTCTGTGTAATGAGCATACATTTAGATGATGCAGTAGTGTAGTGTTTAATTTTATGGCAAGCTTCAGATCTAGGCTGCTTGAACTGCTCAGCTTTTATGTGTGCAGAAAATGTATGAAGCATTTCACTCTTCCCTGTGTGGAATTCTGGGCCTTTATCTACTTCTCAGCCATTGGCAATGTGTACCAGACAAGCTCTGTGCACAAAATCAGTGCTGGCAGCCTGATTTCATAAAATCAAGGGATTGTTTGGGGTGGCAGATCCAAAGAAAGATTAAAGAGCATCTAGTTCCAATCCCCCTGCCAGGGGCAGGGGCACCTTCTATCAGATCAGCTTTGTCAGGGCCCCATCCAAATCTGCCTTGAACATTTCCAGGGATGGGGCACCTGCAACCTCTCTGGGCAATTTGCCTCACCACTCTCACTGTGAGAATTTTTTTTTTTTTCCTAATAATCTAATCTACATCTACCCCCTTTCAGCTTAAAGCCTTCTTCCTACCACTACATGCCTTTATAAAAAGTTCCTCTCCAGCTTTCCTATACACCCTTTTCTTCAGCCTCTCCTTTGAAGAGCCCTCTTGTCTAGGCAAAAGTATTGAAACAGTGTGTTCTACCCAGGAATCACACTGAATCAGGACAAAGAGCATCTTAACTGTACAGTTTCAATGGGAACGCACTCTGGACCCTTGAAAGTTACCTTGGCAAAGCTTCAAAAGCTGGAAATATAAACCCCTCAAACTGGCATAACGACAGCTGATTTAAAGGATTGCCTATTGCTCCCTGTGAGATCTAAATTCTCCTGAATTCTAAAGCAACTTTTCTTGTTGTGGAAGGTGTTTCAAACTTTTTGTAAACTTAACCCCAAATGTGGCTCAAATCAGGACCATTTTACCCCAGGGTCAGGCAGTGTGTGGCAACTTTCCTTCTGCTCCTTGAAAAGGATTGTTCACATCTGAAGGAGCAAAACCACTGAAAGCAGGAGGGAAATGCATAATTCCAGTGTTCACTGCCCTCCAAACAAGTGAGATGGAGCTGGCAGATTATAGTGGGACCGTTCATCTTGTGGCCAGTGCCTCTGATGCCATCTGCAAGCTGGCTGCTGTATCCATGGCAATGGGCAGCTCAGCTTTTACCTTTTCAGCATGCAGAAGAAGAAATCACACTATTTCATACTTGGTGTCATGTCTGTCTGGTTGGACATTCATAGCTAATAAACCATAAGCTTTAGGTCAGGCGTTTCCTGGCAGCTAATGGCCACCTGTGTTAAAAGCTGTCAGTTGCTGCAATAATTCATTAAATTATAGTAAATCGTCTTTATGTCAGTCACTGTGGCATCAATGCAAAAGTTTTGTTTCAAGTGTAATCAGCTTTACGACACTAATGCCACTTCTAAGTGAAAACAGGAGTTGCCTGGTAAGTAGAGAAATGCAGTGTACACAGCCAAACTGGTACTTGCAGAGAAAAGACCCAACTTGTGTGAACTGCCAAGCACCAGTGAAAGGAAGAAATAGCATTATTTTTTCTTGACAGAATGCACTGTATCCTTTACAACTTGGACTTTTCCTGAGGAGCCAGGGGAAGAGGGAAACACAGGACCCCACTTCAACACTTAACTTCATGGATTCCACTTCTACGAAACTATGGATAAAATATGTTTCCCACCAGGATGTGAGAAGCCATAAAAAAGCAAAAGCCTTCCCTAGAGGCAGTGCATGATGTTGGTAAGAGCACATGTATGAATTTCTACTCAGAAGACATTAGAATTATAAGGATCATGTAAGTATTCACAGTTGCCTGAACCACATGTTTCTGGCTGTACCATTTGTAGTGGTAATATCTCATGAGAGCCCCGAGCTTGGTACACATCAAAAGGAATCTATTTTCAAGTTTTTCTCCATGCCTAATCTTTACTCTCCCATGCAATCTATAAATGGCAATTGATTTGCATCATACAGAATGGCAGGTTCACATGGATGAGAATTCATAATAAAGAAGTGCAGAAAGATGTCCTTTCCTTTTCAAACACCTTTCTTCTGCCTTGGTGAGAAAAATGTTGCACTTGAATTGAGCTGTATACTTAACAGAGGCACAGTGTGGTGAAACTTCCAAGCTCTGACTAACCAGAAGGTTAGAAAAGAGGATCATAACCACCTCTCCAGCAATTATTAAATCTCTGTGTTGATTGTTGCTATTGACTTTTTATGCCTCAAAATCCATGCAATGTGGGCCAGATACTGGAAAGAACACACCTCCTGTGACCTCTACAGCTGTTTGACAATTAGCAGTTGCAGAGCTGGCAGAAAAGCCAGGAGTAGCCACTGGGTCTGGCATGTCTGTGTTACCTGAGCTGAGTGCTGGAGGAGTCCCCCTCAATTAGGACAGAGAAAGATTTTTAGCTGCCATCTTCCCAAGAGACATCCAGGCTTACATGTCCTCGTGTCCCCAGGAGGAGGCAGCAGCAAAGCAGGGCACAGCTGGGCAGATGTGCTGTATAAAGGAAATAGAAAGGCAATTCACCTATTTCTCCTGGTTTTGCTTCTCTTCAAAAAAAGTCCACTGAGATTCTTTTCCACAAATAGAGGAGTTTGTATAGAGACAAATAGAGACACTGCTGATTATTTGCGTTAATAAGTAGCTAGTGTCCTCAGGCAACCACTGAAGGGCATGGAATTCAATGGGAATTTTATCCCTAACACCATCAGCCTAGGATGCTACCACTGGGCCCTACCTGCATAGGATAATATTCATCATTTACGTGTACATGTGAAAGGAAGAGCAAGGGCCAGTGTCGTGGCGGGCAGTGGTGGTCAGTGCTGTGACATCCCCAGAGAAGTGTCCTGAAAAGGACACACCTGGTCACACAGGCACATCTGCAACTGCCTAGTGATTTCAGCTCAGCCTAGTGATTTCAGCTCAGCCTAGTGATTGATTTCAGCTCAGCGTAGTGATTTCAGCTCAGTTGTGAGCTGAGCCTCCAGGCTGACATGAAAGGAGAGACGGGGTCTTTGTCTGGAGGTTCCTCAGGGCCTTTATTCTACTGCTTCCTCAAAGGGTTCCAGGGGTGAAAAAGCAGAGAACCAGAGAGAGCAGGGACTTAGATAGGTAAGCCAGAGGGTGGGGGTTATACCAGCCCCCTGGCCAATGGGGTTGAGGATTGGGAAATGAACCAATCAGGGAGAAGATTGAAAATGGACCAATCAGGTAAGGTAAAAAGGAGAAATGATCCAATTAGGGGAAGGATTGAAAACAGACCAATCAGGTAAGGTAAAAAGGAGACATGGACCAATCAGGGGGAAGATTGAAAATGGACCAATCAGGTAAGGTAAAAAGGAGAAATGAACCAATCAGGGGAAGGATCAAAATGGACCAATCAGGTAGGGTAAAAAGGAGACATGAACCAATTAGGGGAAGGATTGAAAATGGACCAATCAGGTAAGGTAAAAAGGAGAAATGAACCAATTAGGGGAAGGATCAAAATGGACCAATCAGGTAGGGTAAAAAGGAGGCAGTAGGGAAAGAACCAATGAGGTATAACCAATTCACATGTCCACCACAAAGCCTGATGGGGGAACACGTCTGCTCGCCCTGAGGGAGAGAGCAGTCTCCCAGGGGTTCTCCTTAGGGGAACCACCACGTACTTGAAACCTTGGGGTTGCTCTCTCTGCAAGGGAGAGTGTCCACATTACCCACTGGCCTACCGGCCTCCATGGGCCAGTGAGGGTAAGAGTCATGAAGGATGGAGAAGACAATCATATTGGCACTACTACTTAAACTCAGGCCTCTTCTCTAGTTCTAATAACTTCTTTGTCATTTGAATAAATGCACGGGCTTTTGCTTGCATTTTAGCCAAAGGTGATAGAGCAGGAAAATTCTCCCTCCCTGAAAGTTCTGGAGCAAAAGAGGGATCTTCATTTTTGTATACAGAATGG
>VWYO01016082.1:24505-46096 GCA_013400275.1 Rhadina sibilatrix | reverse complement strand
AAAAAAAAAAAAAAGAGGGATGGTCATGGGAGAAAAAAGGGAACAAAATAATGAGGTAGCCACAATGGCTGATGGAAAACAGCAGGTAATTTGAGAGGATTTTCATTACACAGGGCAAATTAAGAGATTGAGCTTGCAAAGAGAAGCCAATAAAATGACAGTGATGAAAGAATTAGAAAATAAATTAAAAGGCAGAGGTAGATGGAAGCAAAATATTGCTTTCATCACCTAGTGCAAAATGTATTAGTGTTTCAATAAAGGAAAAAGAGTGAAAGAACGACATTGTACCACAATTTTAAATTAATCAGGGATCTTTTGCAGCAAATTCACCTACATATATATATGTATATAAAGTTTGTGTATGTAACAGATACGTAGAAATTCACTCTTACTGCAGAAATTCCTGTCAGATTTACCCACTTCTGCAGAATTACTTCAGTCTGTCTTGTCCTTACTAACAGTGTCTCTAATTCTCTGTTTCTGAGGCGAAAATGGAAAGGTGAACAGCATGTCAATGATGTCTTTCAAAATCTGCTGATGGCCTGAAGAAACACTAGAAAGGTACAAACTAGCTGAATTCTGACATCTGAAGCTAGTAGTCTTCATCTTATTAGAAATAAGTACAATATAAAATTAAATATAATACTCCATTGCTATGAGATTTACTGAATGCATAATTAAACTACTTAAGAATTTCTGTATCTGCCACAGTGCTTTGCAAACTCCTGAAGACTCTTTACGAAGACAGAAGAGGCTGCAAGTGGCACAGATTTGATACCTGGCTGCTTACCAGACAAAGGCTGGCAATTTTTGTCATTGTGCAATGTAATGTCTTAGTGTAGATACACCCACTGAAAACTGTGATCTTGAGAAGACAGAGTCACACATTTCTGCAAACTCACGCTCCTTGTGTCCTTTAGGGTGATGAACCAGATACTTTTGCAGGGAGACTTTAAAATACAGAGAAAACCTACTCAGACATGACATCTGGTTTTGTTTCCTTCACAAAAAAAGGGATTTAAAAGGTCAACTAATGGAGGTATCTGTCATCCCAATGACAGAATGATTGAAGCAAATTATAACAATTATTACGAGGTGAAGAAGTGCCAATGTTGTGTAAAAGACTTACGTGCACATTATTCAAAGGGGAAATTTTGACTGAAAAAGGAACAATGGAAGAATCATAAATTCTTAGAAGTGCTTAGTGGTAACTGGATTTTTTTTTCCTAGCTAAACAAAGCTCAGGCCAAGCAAAACTTCTGCTCATGAACATCCGACAAATGAACTTATCCAAGGAGAAAAAGGAGTGTACCTGCAAAAAAGTAATTCTTGCAATTGAGACATTTGGGTTTATTCTGTGTGAAGACAGAGGTGGTTGGGCCATCTGTGCTGTACAAATAAAAATCAATCCTAAAGTGCATGAATCCGACAGCACCTCTAAAAAAGAAAGTCTTTGGAGACCAAAATTGGCCTCAATCTGTATTACCTAATGAGTATCATGCACTACCTAATGGGCAAAATTGTGAATGAAAATCTGAAAATCCTTCAAGTCACTGTGCAGTGTTTCTAGTAGCAAGAACATCCTTCTTTTCTCGTATCACTGATAGCATCAATTTCACAAAGAAAAGTAAGTAATGAGTCATTTTGAACAGCAGGTAATGACAGTACTGGCCTTTATTCTCACTTGTGCCAAAACCCCTTTCACACCAACCTGGGAGACTAGAGAGTCCTAAAAGCAGCACTTCACGAGGTGTTGAGCAACCTTAATGAACATGAAAATCAAACCCATTACTTGAGAGAGGGTATAATAAAGTGTCTGGATGCCAATAACCCTCACAGAGGTGCCCTACTCACTGGGAGACAGAAAGAGACTCATCAAAGTAACTAGGAAGGGAAATTATTCCATTAGCTGCAGAAATCAGGGAAAACCACTTCCAAGAAAGGTGGCACTCTGTACTTGGAAGGAAGGAGAGCCTCTCACCCTCTCTGCAGTTGGTTTTGCAGACAGTAAAAGGTTGTGGGGGGGATGAAAAAAGAAAGAATAAAGGAAAGAATAGGTCTTTCTAAAGCTTGAGCACTGGTCATCTGAAGGATCCACTAACTCTACAAGACAGTGCATTGAGCTGTCAAGTGCAGCTAAAGATGACTGGAAAGACAGGAGAGGAGGAGAAGATAAAAGAAACAAAGAAGATAAAAGCTGAGAAATATTACTAGAGTAAAGCTAGAGGGGAGAAGGAATCAAAAGTAAAAGGGAGAAAACTGAAAATTAAAAAAGCCAAACCCATAAACAAATAATCTTACAGACTAAAACCAGATATCTCTAATAGGAGTTTGGGCTACAGTGCAGTACAGATTTGAGCCTGAGAGAAAACAAAAACAAGACACATGGGAATATTTTCTCTTTCAATTTGTCCTTGTTTGTTACATGTCCTGATTTTGTTTCTAAGAAGGGAAAATCTCTGGCTGAGAAAAAGCCTTAAACATTCCTTGGTGTTGCCACTTACTTTCCCATTACTGGAGTGTTTTCACTTTGACTCTTGATGTTTTCACTATCATCAAGCAGCAGCATTGAGTGCATCACCTGGGTACAGTTGGATTTGGGGCCTGGCACTGTGGAGAAAAGGATGGTGGTGATACCCAAAATCCATAGGGATCTCAGAAGAATATTTCTCATAATAAAGGCACACAGGCATCATGCACCTCTTGCACTGAAACACTTTGGTTATGCCTGTCTTGGTTTGGNGGTGAAGCCAGCAGCTTTCGTGTCCCTGTGTCTCAGTTTTATCCAGAGAGAAACTGCCTGCCCCCCCATCCCCCCACCACTGCCAGGGGGGATGCCATGCATCTCACAATGGGATGATGGAATGCTGGGGTATAGCCTGGGGGGGGTCTTAATGGCCCATTATCAGAAGGCGTCTAGCCTCTTTCCCCCTGAGTTACAAGAGATGAAGAAAAACATCTCCTCAACTGCATTTAACAGATGAAAATAGAATATACACCCCTGGCTCCACAACCCAAGACAATGCCTTACACCTGGAGCACGAGGGCAGTAATCTTGGGTAACTTCAGGAATGCCTTACTAACCTGAAGCTCTCATGTTCCCTGCAGTCTCCATGGAACCAAGATTGGCTCTGGTGATGCTTCAACACCCGGCTTCACTGCTTGGCTCCACCTACAGAGGGGAAGGTTAGCTCAGTCCTGCAGGTTCCTCCAGTATGAGTGTTCCCAGCCTCTCTCTGGTCCATGTCTGACCTTGGAAAGTGCAGCACTCTTCTCCAATGCTGATTTCCTATCTGTGGGGGTGGCCTGAGGCCACAGTTTTTATTCTGTGAGTGATATTCCCCATGCTTGCAAAGGACAAGCATTTAACAGACCATCTGCCTACGGTCTTCTCATGGTCTACCATGCTCCTGGCAATACCATGCCTCCCATTACGTTTTAGCTCCTCTTCCCTCAGATTCTGTAAAGCACTCAGGTGTGTGATATCAAAAATCTTGATACAATATGAGAAGATAGAAAAGGCTGCAAGCTAAAGGGGAATTCTGCATTTTTCCGAAATGCTAGAAGCTATTGTTTTCCATAATGCCTACCCAATTGATGCAGCAGATGGAGAAAGGGAAAAACAGGTTACATGCCTACAGTGTAAGTGTACTGACAGGCTTTGCTCTGCCAGCCACCTAAATGACTTGCCATGCCTCTGTTAGAGTGGCTTCTGAGAGGATGTGAAATTGCAGTTTAGACTGTGATTTATGAGTGCTTTTCATGTCAGAAGAATGTGCCGAAGCACAAGTTTATCTGCAGGTACCAGCCCTTGGGTTATAAAATAATTATTTTGTAAAAGACAAAATATTTATCATTTGGATATAGAAAACAAAAAGGCTTGATTGGAATCTCCTAGTAAGAAGCACCTTGTAAAATCACATTATTTGTATAATCATGTTATTTGCCACTGTGTGACTTTAAAATAAAGAAAATTCAAATAAAAATGTCTCTGCTTTATTTGCTTCCAAATTAGTTTCGCCAGTTGCTATTTTATGACTTCATGTTCTCAGTTTTCACACCAGCACTTATGAGACTAGGGTATCTTAATTTTCTTGATGCATACTTAAGACCAGATCTAGGAAGTTAGGAAACTAGGTGTTGAATTCCTGCAAACATGTGCCTCTTAAGGACAGTCCTGGGAGTGCTGAACCTGAACAGTCAGAAGTCAATCATGCCTTCAGTTCCACTGGGAATCCTGGGCTGGATGGAATGAAGAAATAACATTTTTGAAATCTGCAGAGTTTACTACGAAAGCCAGTAAGATTTTTCTGATTTTTCTGTAAAAGATTTTTTTTCTGTAAAAAAAAGATTTTTCTGTAAAATATGCATGATCTATGGATTTGTACCCATTTCACTGCAGGCCACACATTAAAAAAAAAAAAATCTACAGTATTTCCTATTAACCTTAAATCAATAATTACTTCAGCAAACTTTTTGATTTCAAAGACAGATAAAAGATTATTGAGGGACAAAACTGTGTGAAATAGGCTCAGATTCAGAGTTTACAGTATAGTGGCCTAACATACACTAATATACTAATATACTGTTGGTTTATACCTGACAGAGTTTGTAGCTATGCATACAAAACAAACCAAATTTAAAGCTGTGAAGCTCTAACTTGCCAAGAGCCAAGCTGTTTTACAGTTGCCTTCCTAAACATTTTCTAAAAAACACCCCACCCATTTCAAATCTAAAAAAGTCTGTGTACGGATAACTTCGGCAGGAAGAAAATGGTTTTATCCCACCTTGAATTTCTGCTTGCCGGGAGCCCCACGGCCTTTCCAGTGTCCTGTGCCATAATCAAACATACCCTTTCCTTTCCCTAGGCTGTACCCCCTATCCTTGCTGACCACCACAGTGCACTAACAGGCAGGGGTGCCCCATCCCCATCCAAGTGGTGGCAGTGCAGGCACAAGGATGCAGGCAGGGCCTTAGCTCCAACCTCTGCTGTCACATCTGCTGGTTGTGGCCCATGATGCCTTAAGCTTCAGCTTTCATGTTTTTCTGATTCTGTGCTGCCTAGGGGTGTAGATCTGAGCCTCATATTAAGTGCCACTCAGCTCTCTTCGCAGAGCAGGGAGACAAAACAAATCCTGTTCCTGCTGCAGATCAAGGACAACTTTCAGGCCCAACAGCACAAAAAACGGTGGCTAAAGAGAGGAACAAGAAGGATGGGACCTCACAGCCTGGAGCTGTAATTGGACAATTAAACCCCAATGTGCAAATGGTCCAAAACAGAAAAATGTAAGACCTTGTGACCAGTCATCCATTTGTGTGACCATTCTTTGTCCACCTTGGGTGTAGGCCTGGTCAGGCCCTGTCCTGCCCAAGGTGGATCCTGGAGGCCTTTCAATAAATACCTACTTTATTCTCTAGCTCTGTCCAGTCTCTGTTTCAGGTCAGCCCTCCCAAACCATCACCCAGAACAAGGACTTGCAAACTCCGTGACAAGGCTCCTTGTCTGAGCTGTTAAGATTTTTGTGCTTCCCATAGTGAAAACAACTTAATTGGTAAATGGGCTTGTCATCCCATCCCAAGCACATCAGCATGTTCCTACAGGATCTGTGTGAAGGAGCAGGGAGATGAAGGTTGCTTCAACTTGTCCCAGTAAGTTTCAGTTGTTCTGGTGCATTTTTGATGCAGCAAAAACACCTGTACATTTTTCACCCACACCTAAAGTAATCTGCTGTTCACTTCAATTATACAGTCCTTTTGTGAGATCAGCTGAACAATTAGAAGAAATCTGGGCTTGCCTGGAGCCAAAATCACCCACTGGCACTGAAATGGGGTTTGGTAGGTAGCACTGCCTGCTTCACCACTGTATGCCCACAAGGGCCTCCCAAGGAGTCAATGCCTTCCTGCCTGCTTGCCCACCACCACCATTTCCTCCTCCCTTTCCAAATCTCTGCTGCCAATCCACATCAACAGACAGCGAACATGACAAATTGCCACCATGGGACAAGGGGCTCAGGCATTTCATCAAGGGGTTAATATAGGATGGCCTCTCCCCTGCCTTTTGTATTTCCCTCACGTTACAGTTGCCTTCATTGATCCTTTCCATGTCCCAGCCCTTTCCTCTGCACAATTGTCAGCCTTTGTTGACACGGTACCAGCCACATCCCTTGTGAAGCCAGTGCACCAGGTGACTAACCTTTCCTCTCAGGCTGTCCTTGTCAGGGATTTTAAATTCTAATTAAGTATAGCTTCACTGGTTTTCCCACCGGTGCTGTGGCACCAGGAGGCAGGTAGACAATTATAGGGAAGAAACGCATCCTAATTCTGATCCCTTGAAAACACTGCTCCTGTTTTCACTGCATGTCACATTTAGATCCTTTGTGTGTGTGTTTTAAGATTCCCCCTAAATTTAAAACAAAAACAAAAACAAAAACAAAAACAAAAACAAAAACAAAAACAAAAACAGAAGAACCCCCACCAAACAAAAAACAAACAAAACCAAAAAACACCAAAACAACACAAAAAACCCCACCAACACCAAACAACCAAAAAACCCCAAAAAACCCCCAAACCTCTGGGATTAAACCATCCTGCTTTTGCAATCCTTCAGCTGCTGCACCACCACTGCAAGTCAGTGGGTCACACTTCTTTATTCCCACACAGCAACTCAGCAGCAACAACAGAGCCAAATGAAGCTTTTCTACTCATTTGATTTCTGTGGTCTAACACCTGCCAAGCATTTGACCACAGATCTTTGGCTCGTGTCTACAGCCTCCAGGACCCTGAGCTGACTTGCCTCCAGCTACTAGCTGAGACTGGAGCAGCTTAGCTGGCATGGGCAGCACAGGCAGTGTGCACCCATTTCATTGAGGCCCATAAATTCATGTTGGATCTCCATCTCTTTATAGCTCTTGGGGCAAATGAAATCCACTGAGCAACTGGTTTGTTTTTGCAGAAATATGTAATAGTTCTTTTTTCATTTTTGTTGCATTTCCTAAATAATGATGTTTCCATTTAGGGACATGTGTAGAAACACTGACATATTGAAGGTGCTTCGGCAAAACAGGAGACATTTTGAAAGGCACATCAGTCTGCCAAATGTTTGAAGATGAGCTGTGGAAGAGTAAACATTTTAAAACTGATTTTAAATAGTTTCAAAGTCAGTGGAGCCTACTGCAAAAATCAGCCCTCTGCACACCCTTTTAAGTGTGCAGTTCTCCATCACCTCCACTCTGGCTTGCATAGAGCATGGATCAGTCTTTCCTTGAATTAAGCCAAATAAGAAGTTGCACATCAAGAGCAACTAAGGCACTTCTGCCCCAAATCAGTCCAGGAGATGGGACTAGAGAAAGTCTGAGGCAAAAACTCCACCACCCTGAAATGTACATACTGTGTATGTAGGTCCTTGGCACCAGCTGTTTCCTTTTGTAGAACCTCTCTTGGAGCAGCAGAAGCAGCCTACAGCATCATACAATGCAAACATAGCTTATTGTAACCTATTCCATTATTCTGGAAATTGAGAGTATAAACTGAGCAGTGCAGGAGCAGCCCTTACCATCTGCTTTCCATGTGGGAAGACACAGATAGCTCCCCATCTGATATTATTACTATTACTATTTTCTGGAGTAGCATCTAGAGGCCCTTGACTGGGGATTAGGCCACTATTGTAGACAATGAAGACAAAATGTATACTGAGGTACAGCCTATTTGTAAAAGGAGCAAGACAGAGGCTACTGCTGTGGTTATACAGTTTTACATAAGTGGGGTCACCAGTGAAAAATTCCCTTGGTCTCATTCTCACCCAGATTCATGTTTACCACTAAACTGCAAATCTGGCAGAGTTAGCTAATCTCAGCTGAAGCCAGCCCTGAGAATGCAGAAATGCTGGAGGTCAGGAGCCAGGTGGAAAACTGGGCAGGGAAACCTCTTCCAGCCTCCCTCTGCCAGCTGCTGTTTCTGAAAGCCTCTGCCAGGAGACCTATGCCTTTCCTAGCTCTAAATCCACCCCTGACAGCAACTGAATGTCTTTGATTTGTATGAATAAATTTCAAAATGTCCTGTGATTACAGCTTCATAATATTCTGGAAGCAGATGGCAGGCACAGATGACACTGACAGTAGTTGTAAGTGCAAATAGGAGGTGGCAGAGAAGAGTGAGGAAAGACAGAGTTAGTTTAGGAAAACTATGAAAGAAAAAAGAGCTATTACTTTGAAGATGCAACCAAGTAATGAAAACAGGTAGAGAGGATTCAATTGCCACTAGGAGAGAAATGTAGAGCTCTGCTTGAACTAATACAGTGTGTGCTTAAATGTCTTCCTAAAAAGAGAAGAGAGGAAGAGAGTGAAAAAGATGTTAATATATTTAACTGCCCTTGACAATTAGGAACAAAACTTTGCTCTCCCAGGAAATGAACAGCAGTACACATTTTGGAAACTAGCACTCATCACCTGGATAAACACACACCATTAACCTTAGCTCCTCCCTTACTTCTGGACCAGGTGATAAAGTTCACTAGTCTGAGATAAAGCTCTTTTCTAAATCATCTTAGGAAACAAAGTATATATCTGCCAATCCAACCAAAGTTTTAAAAATCATTATACCCTCACTGCAGACCTTGAGGTGATGTTTACTTTTATTAAGATGCAAGTGGGAATGAGAAACCATCCATAGTACTAAATGAAGTTCTTACAGTGTCTCTTCAGAATACATTCACTTTCACTCCAGGCAGCAAGGAGAGATTATTTTCTTCCTTCTACAGTCTAAAGAATTTAGCAATAGAGAGGAAATCTCCTGGAAGATACTCAGTACATATTTTTTCCTCTCCTCACCACCTCCCCTTCCCAGATTTTCTTTTTTAAACAGAGCGTACATCAAAGCAAAAACTGACACGCGGTTCCCTGAAGCTCTTCTACAGTTTTTTGATTTTGGAAATTTCATTTTCTACCTTGTGATTATTATATGAGTGAGGATAAAATGCTTGCTTTGGGGTTCACCTTAGACAGAGATGTAATAAACACTGTAACTTTCCGCCACAATGGAACAAATTCTTTTGTAGATGGGCATAAAGGGACTGTGTGGATTAAATTATATCTGAGCACTGAAGTATGGATAGAGATGCTATAAGGAAGAGTGAAAAGGAGGAAAAAACTGGTGGCTTAGCCAGTGAAGTCCTCACTTTTGCTCTAAATGCAGTCCGCCCTAGTTTCTCAGTCCCACTGAGCTGCAGCTGTCCACACACACACACATACACACACACACACACAATCCGAATTATTAACAAATAATTCATCATATTTTGCAGGTTTTCCTCAGCTGATTGCCAAGTGTGAGTCAGCACAAAGACTGAATTACACCTGCCTTGTACCAAAAAGTTTGTTCTTCCAGGTGCACAAAACAAGACAGAAATAATTTCAACCACGCCATGCTGTGCTGGATTACTTGTTTGCCTTTTTTCTTTGAGGGATGCTGTTGTTCAGAAGGGACACCACTGAG
The DNA here is from genome assembly GCA_013400275.1 of Rhadina sibilatrix. Taxonomy (NCBI): domain Eukaryota; kingdom Metazoa; phylum Chordata; class Aves; order Passeriformes; family Phylloscopidae; genus Rhadina; species Rhadina sibilatrix. Next base: position 36,607 of record VWYO01016082.1, on the reverse strand, counting down.
GCTGATAAATTCACCTTACTTCCAGCTGCTAAGGAGGAAAAAATAGCTTTGTGTTGCTCTGATTTTCCTTTCATGAAGCTTATAGAATACCAAAGTGCATCTGTACCTAAAAAGGAGAAGGCCATCTGCTCAACATCTCTGCCTTAGACACCAATCTTTCACACCAGGATTGCACACCAAGTTTGCACACCAAATCCCTGAAAGGTGCTGCTCAACTTTGTCTATCAACAACATCCTGTGCATTGTCTGTCTTCTAAAAAACATCTTTTTAATTACTTTGGTGTCTTGACATGCAGGTCTATCCTCAGTGTATGAATGGCCTTCCTCTGCCTCATCAGATTGGGGAGGAATTAGTCCCGAAGATGCTGTGGCAGAGCCTGGTGGAGAGCACGGTGAGGTTTGGGAAGTGGCTGTGTCTAGGACACCCCTCTCCTGGTGTGGGCTGTGGTTAGGACCAGGACATTTCTTTCCTGTGCAGAGCCACCCATCATCCTCTGTCATGCTCTTTACTTGCTCTGTCTTGCCCAGTTAGCTCAGATAACAAAAACATCACTGGGCCACTGGCAGTGCAGACAGTAGACATCTAGAGTATGGTTCCTCCATACTCCAAATGTGCCAAAGATCAGAGCAGATCAGCCTCTGAGAGCAGAGGGCAAATTTAAGGACAGGGTAGAGCAAGGCTAGGCAGGGTGGTATCGTGGAAAAGTAAGCTTGGTAAGGTTCTCTTTCAAGGATGTATGCACTAGGATTCATGACAGGCTCATTCTTAGTACCAGGAGCTGGCATTGATGCTGAGCTCTGAAGTGTGCACTCTGCTAGATTCACTGCCAGGGGTCTGATGGGCACCTGTGCATGCATTACCTAGGTAACCAATTATGGGCTAGCTTCCTACCTTGTCCATTTCACATGACTCATGATCTTCTGGGAGTTTAGTGACACTACCTGAGCATCTTTGTAAGAGATATGTCACACTTGCATGGTTTAGGCTTGTTGGTCTGCAGGACTGGATCCCCTCAATGTGCTGTTTAGCTTGGCTGACAGCCACTGCAACCTGTGCTTTGGCACTGTGGGTGACCCATCTTGGCATTTTGCCTGTATCTTTGAAGGATTTAGGTTATGGTGGATTGATTTTATTTCTGTGGTTTATGCCCAGGCGTTGACCTTTGGCTGTTGGCAGATTGATCTCTTCCCAACAGCTTTGTTCATCCAGCATTTAGACTTACATCATGACAGTAAAGGTTAAAGGACCTTTCTTGCAGCTATGCCTACAAATAGCAATGTTGTAAGAAGGCAAGGGCACACTGAAAAAACTTGAATCAACCCCAAATGCAGCCAAGTCTTTCACATAGCAAAACCTACTTCCATCGGAGATGACAACTACCCTATCTGGTGAAAAAGCTCTTTGTTTCACCTACACCAGCTTCTCTAGCATACTCAGTCACATCTTGACAGAGGTGGGAAGGAAGAGATAAAGCCCATTTCAAAATGGATGTATTTGCATTATTTTAGCAGCTACAGAGCAGGCAAATTTAACAAAGTGTCACATGTTGCCCTGCTGAAACATCGGGAAAGCACTGTCCAGACTGTCAGAGCCAAGGGTTTATTTGAATCTGAATCATCCCCTTTATCAACCCCCCTGGGAATGCAGTATCACCTTGCGGAAAAAATTGGCAATGTCACCTACAGTGATTATTCCAGGGTATTGGCACTGGGGTTTCTACTTGGACAGTAGAAACAAAGAGAAACTGAAACACAGAGAAAAAGAGATTGTTTCTGGGTGACCAAGAGCTGTTCAATGCAATTTAGAGAAAGCATTGAGTGTACTGGACCTTTGCCACACAGAGGCTTAGGTTGCCTCTGAAACACCATAGTTCAGTTCAATTTGTCTTGGAAATAAAAGGTTATAATTTTACTTCAAAATAATTGGACTGCAACTGCTAGTGATTCAGGAGCTGTTTTAGACACAGCTCAGTGGTCTTTGACATAGCTGAGCTGTCCATGGGTAAAGAATGGGATGGTTAGTTACAGAAGGTCATCTTATTAGCCCTCCCATCAATAAATTCTACTGACACGAGTCATCCTTAGCCTACACACATTCAGATTTTCTACATCCTTATTTCAGTTCGGAGTACTATTTTCCTGCAGTACAAATACCACATAAATGTCTTTTCCATAGCATATAGATAGCCTGAGAGCTAATCTTTGGCACATTTGGAGTATGGAGGAACCATACTCTAGATGTCTACTGTCTGCTGTTAGCTAATTGATAATTACTGGTAGCTAATTGATCTGAAGCAGCTTAATAAAGTTTTAAGTATAAGTGCTGCCTTTCTGTTGTCTAGCAAAGCCTTGTGAATAGAGGAACTCTCCAAGCACAAGCATGGCCATGGACCAGGCAGTCCTGAGGAGAGATGTCAGCCTTAAGGGAACTTAAGGGAATCCACACCTCAGTCTAGTTACTGTTACAAAAATGTGCATCTCCGTTTCCTGTTACGCTGACTTCTGCATCTCTTTAAAGGCGTGGAAAGACTTTCAAGAGTTTATAATCCAGCCAACATGAATGTTGTAATGTCCTCAGCTGCCTATTTCTTTGCTTTCAATGACAACTTCATCTGTGATCTCTAAAGCTCTTTCTTTGCTTTTCAGAATTGCAGTTGTGCTCTTCCTTAAAGATTTTATTTGCAGCCTGTTATGAGTAAACATGGGGAGGAGAAGATAAATAAACTGTGGAAGGTAATCTTCTGGCTTTTTCATCTTGCCTCAACGTGTGTCTCCTCTACCTACATGCAGCAGCCTGGATTTCTCACAGTTCATTTCAGGTATATACGCTGGCCTTCTATTCATATGGAAATGAACTTCATTGATGTAGTGTTAGAACCTACATATTTGGTTTATTAGGAGAATTTAGTTCTAAAACCTTCAATATTAAAATCCCACAGTACACTGCCTAGCTGACAGGCAGAAATCTCATGCTGGTTAGTCTAACTGTCCACTAATAACTGACATATCCCCTTTACTATAACATATTATTAGAGTTATGATGGAAATTGTCTAAAAAGCCTCTTTCTCTCAATTTGCTTTCTTCACCACAGGAGAACAGCAGCACCAAGTATTTTTTTTTTTTTTTTTTTCACGTACACCCCATACATTGTATAAGGCAATGGTAGACTAAGAGAAGTGAAATAATGACTGGTTATTTTGTACTTCATTCATTGGAGGAGTACTGCACTGAAAGTAGAATGGAAACTCTTATTTGAAGTTTTGCCTTTGTAGGGAATAAATGAATAAACAAGACAACTTTTTAATGAGAAGAAGATGGCAGGTGGTTCACCATACACATATTTTGCTGTCTATCAAGACTGCATCCAGACTCTTTATACAAAATTATGAAGTATTAGGGCTCCATCTAAGATATAAAATAATGTTTCTGCTTGTCAGCAAGATGAATCATACAATGTGTCTTCCTAATCTCAAAGCACATTGTATGGTCCCATATGCATATGAGCACACACCCCTGTTCGCTTTGGATTGCTTGGTTTAGGTTAATTTCTTAATTTTCCAATTCTTAATATAATGCCAGCTTAGACTAATTTACCATGTTTTCTGTTGGCACCATATAATTTTATGATGGAAGGCATTCTTACACATAAAAATGCACCTGTGGGGTTTTCAGCTGCCCTTCCTATGTAGTACTCCTATATTTAACACTCAGAATTAATTCATGAGGTTTTACATCAAGATAAGAAAACCACAAAAATCTGGTCTAAGCTGAGCAGAGTCAAGCTCATGCATTTTAGCAAGTTCCTAGACAGATCAGACCTTAGCTTGGAACTAAATCACTTGAATGGCGTAAGTATATTCTGAAAAACAGGTTGAAAATTAGTATATTGACACATTCTGCATATGGATATGTGATTTTTATGTTCTGTTATTTTGAGCCCCACAAAGCCAAAACTACATTAAAAAACATACTGGAAGGAAATTATGTAAATGCAAATCAATAGCAGAGACCTGATCTTTATATACAGAAACCCAAGTTAATTTTAAAAAGTAGGGGGAATCGATCATTAAGGATATTTCACTTTCTATCTTGTCACAAGCTCTTTGGTGAAGTCACTGCTAACAAATCTCTTAAAACACACCTTCTATACCCAAGGAGCCATGCCAACAAATTAACAGCCCTGAGGTATGGTCCTTTCAGGAACTCTCTTTGGACTGTGCAGCTGCCCACAACTATCAACATGGACCATGGGAAAACAGAGAATGCTTGCAGCTTCTTCATTTCAAAGTGAGCTGTATTCTGGAAAACCAAAAAACTAACAGTTCACTTCAGACATCTGTCTGTGACAAGAAATTTTGTGTCAGCATCTCAAAATGTCTGATTGAAGCCATGTTAAAATTGGTCCTGAAAAAAAAAAAAAAAGTGACAGTAATTTTAAAAAAGAGGGCAAGAGATGTCATTTTCTTGTTCCTTTCATGATAGGAACTTCCATGCTTTTTATTTCAAATTCAGAGAAAATTGTGTCTTGGGCTGCAGGTTAGTTATTTCCACTGCCACATTACTCCTAAAATGGCATGAACTCTCAGGGACACTCTACACAAACATCCTTTGTTTTCAAAGTTTTCAAAGAAGTTTTCAAAACATTTTCACCACTGTGGATCTCTTCCAACTCACCATATCCTGTAATTCCCTGATTAACACCAAGCAAGGTGGCTTCACCCACACGTGGTTCCTGCAATAAGGAAACAATCACCAGGTGATTATTCACCAGGTGAATCAAGGTGTTCATTGCTAAAGTGTTCTTTATGCATTAAGTCCTTGTCATTGTGAATGTGAATGATACTGTTTACAGTGATGGAAGAGAAAGAAGCCCTTACCCCAAACATTTTTGCCCTCTGACTCTCATTTACCTGCAAAATCTCAATGTTATCTCAAAGTAGTTAGCAAAATCTCAATGGCTCACCCAGGTAGCTGGTACAGGGAAGGGCACCCAGCATACTCATTGCTATGCAAAGCATGATGAACAGTGATGGTCATCACCAGTTTGGCAATTATTTCTCCATTTTGTAATTTCAATATGCCTCTGAGGTTGCACAGAAAGCTCTGTGTCTCAACTATATTTATGGGTATTCTCAGCTGTTTGCAGTTATTGTGTAGTTCTGATTAATACTTCCTCCTCTGTGACACAGAAGGAGCTGCATTCTAATACCATCTTTATTTTTTCTATCAGATCCCATACTTTTGCATTAAAAAGACCCAACTTATAAATCAAGGAAGTAGTGTTGGAGGTCCATAAAGTGTGAGACCATGAAAATGTCATCACAATACATTTTATTTTCCTCTCTACTCTTCCTGAATCTTCCGAATGTTGTTATCTTATTTATGGCTGCATTGTTCATTTGGGATACCTTATTCTTAAGAGGTGTGCTGGCCAGGACCTCTAGCTCTATTTTCATGGTTTAGGTTGTGTTTGGAGTGCTTATTTCAGCTTCCCTCCTCATGGACAAGCTTATGTCCAATCCTTAGTGCCTGTGGTAGTCTTAGAGCATGCACTGGGTATTGTCAATCACGTTTTTCCCAAGTCTGGCAAAATTATTCCATGATAGTCACACTATTTCTATGTAATTTATTTCCTTCAGTGACATATGCTATTTTTCCTTTGACCAGAGCAGGCATTATTAGGCTTCATAGAAGATTTTGGCAACAAAGATCACATTGTACAATTGATATCAATCTCGTTCTGTGTGAATGGGACCAGATTGCATGGATCAGCTTGCCCTCCAAAAAGTTGGAGCAGTTATCACCTGAGTCCTTATTTTCTTTCATAATAAAGCTTGCATGGTTTAATTACAGCCAATGAATTTTAGTCCCCCCTTAATGGCAAGTTAGGCCAGTCCTACATAAGCCCTCTCCTTCTGACTTAGAGCCTGCAATCCATACAAGCTTAAGTTGCATTGATATCACCTCTATTGATATAACATGTTTATAACCTGTAAACCAGGCTGAATGTTTGCTTCAGCCTGAAAAAAAAAACCAAACATTTATAACTATGCATTTCAGTAATGAAATAATTTATTTTTCTCTTGTTCTGTGGTATTTATCTCAATGATAGCCTACAGGACTTAAAAGTGCCATCTGCATGTCCTTTATAGGCTGAATTCAGATCAATTCCAACAGTTTTGTGACACCTCTGTGGCTAAGACAAAATCTTTTTAGATGTATGCTATTGTGTAGTTCAGTGTAGTAACTCACTTTCTTTAACAGGAATTGCCATGGGTTTATTACAATTTATCTGAAGGGTACAAAGTGGTAAAGTGTTCTTTGTCCAGCAGTTGAGGAGTGTGTGTGTCTGTGTGTGTGTAACACATGTCTTTTTCTAAATTTCTGTAACTGCTGATGGAGGGGAGAATGGAGGGAACAATTGAATCAGAATGAAGGCCTCTGTTCACCTCTTGAAGAGCATTGCCAAAGCATTCCGAGTGACTCTTCCAAATTGTGATAGCTGAGATGAATATCCCAGCTTACATCTCACATCTGAAATGGGGAGCCATTTGGATAAGTCAGGCCATGGACACAATAGTAGAAAGGAACTGAAATATAATGATGCCAGAGCCAACACAGGTTGCAGAAAATTAAGCCAGAATGGAATTAAGAAACCCAAATAATAGATTCTACAAATGGGGAAAAAATATTCATCCTGATGTTTAGTGTAAGTGCTCTTTGTTTATGAATGCAGTGCTACCTAGGCTATTACCTTCAGATAATTTAAGCTTTCATTTGTTATCTGTACTGTATTAATGTATCTGTACTGTATCTGTACTAATACTAACTTGTATTTTGGGATAACTCACGAAACAACAAACAATTTGTTATGCACCACTACAACAAAAGTATTCAGTATGCATGTATTTTTCTTTCCTCATTGTGAATATGAAAAAGTTAATCCAGCCTTTCTTCATGGACTGCTGTAATACTCAAAGCAAAAGCACAATACATTCTCAAGCATAAGTGTGCTGATAGAAAATGTACCATTTCAGAGTTATTTCAACAGAATATGTCACCTGGTGGGGGGTGTAAATGCATAAGAAACCATGACAAAGACATTGGTCACATCATCAGAGTAATGTTTGATCCAGTGCATGACATTCTGAAATGCAAATACACTGTAACAATGAAGCACTCTGTCTAATATGTAATAGAAAAGACACCATAAGAAAATATTTATAATATTACAATACAAAATAAAAAGTACTTTATTATGCATACAGTGACTTCCAATCCTATCAACATTTCACAATACATGGTGCAATGACTAAGGAGGAAAAAGCAGTGATTAAAACAAAAATCACAAGACAGTGACCAGGCAACATTCAAATGCAAGAGATGTGAGAAGAACGTGCAGAGAGAATGAGTTTCACCCACCATGGAAGGAGATGGACAGCAGACATGAGGAGGGCTGGCTTGCAGCAAACATTCCCTTTCCAGGAAAAATACTGTTGGGCAACCTGAAAAACCCTCAAGAGTGAAAAACACTCACACCATTTCCTGAAAGACTAAAGCTTTTTACTGTTCTGTGTGGACTCACCCTTGGTGCAAACATGCCCAGCCCTCCCAGAAGATGTCAAGGAAACAGCTCACCTAAGTTAATTCATGATGCAGGCTCACATTTTTTCTTTCCAGTATTGTGGAGGTCAATCTAATACAGCATCTTTGTACTGCCTTACTAAAGAAGTGCATTTGCTGAACATGCCTGGGCAAAAAGGACAATGAAGTCTATGCTTAATTCACAGCATGGATGTAATTTAGCTCAAATTGCATGATGCTACATGCTTTTCAGTCACAACCTTCACTGCCTGAAACCAGTTATTCTTCAATTACACCTGAAGCAAAGATGAGAACAAGTGCATTTCATCTTGTTCTTCAGTGGTGCTACCTCTGCAGGGAGAAGGAAGCACCTTCTTCATATTGGTGCAATAGTCTAAAGTGCACAACATTGCTTGGAAGCCCTGAAGGAATCTGACAAACATTGACCCCTTTTCTAGTGATTCAAATTCCTTCACTAGAGTCCCTTATACTCTTAAAAAATCAGTCATCAGGCTAACCTTGTCCATAAACACCTGCTGAAATACCCAAAACCCATGGAAAATATTGCGATTATCCACATCTGTTTCATGAATCCTAGCAGTAAACAAAAAAACAAACAGACTGGAAAACCATGTTCTCTTCTGTTATGGCATTTACAAATGCAGCAAGGGGAAAGGTATTTATATTTTAAGATGACACATACATAGTTATTGCCATCTCAGCTCCTATTGCATCATCAGTTCAGCAGCTTTCTTCACAGTTATTAGAATCAGCAATAGAATCCTCAGCCCCAAATGAACTCATGCTTTAAGCTTGAGAGTGCTTGGAAGTTTAAGCACATACTTACAGTTAAAACATGCTTATGTCTTGTCACATTGCCACATTCATCTCTTCTGTAAGCAGGTGTGCTTTCATTAAAATAAAATAGATTTGCTCTCAACAGAGTGGATTTGAAGCTGCTCTTATGAGTTTTCATATCAGCACTGATTTCTAGCTCAAGCTGTTCTATCAAGAGTGACTGGTAAAAGCATAGGTCAGCTGAGTGGGCATGGACAAAAAACATAAGCCAGAAAACAGAAAGATGTGATTTTACAGATGTACATGCCACTGTGACAGGGAAATGAGACCAAAGCTGAAAAGACCTTGCTAGCATTTCCATATCTTGTAGATTGAACCTAGATTTTTCACTCGAGCTCAGCTGACACAGGGAGATATAGAAGGAGATGCATCTTTCAGGCTAGAGACCATGGATCATTTTTTTATTTTCATAAATCAAGACAGAAAATTCTAACTTTACCACAAGTTTGGAATGATGTTCAATTCTGAACCTGTGATTAAAAACCAGAGTAGGATCTGCTGAACAACATCCAGCTCGGTTCTGATTGCTTTTGCATATTCTGATCTTGAATCCAATCAAAAACTCACGCAGCATCACTTGTCTATACTATAATTCATTTACATGCCATGTAACTATCCCAAGTTATGTTTAACACTGTTTAAGTGTTCACGTAACCCTAATTCATCACACAAAGGTAATCACTCATATTAACAGATCTGTGTTTGTTGCTCCAAAAAGATATTTCCATGTCCACTATCTATAGTCTTTAGTAAACTACTCATATTCTATCTCTTCTCCATAATACCAAAATGTTTATTTTACACACATATACATATGCCAATGCTATCTGCATTCAAATGTCAGCTTGAGAGGATATTGGCTTGGGAGCACATTAAATCAAGTGAAAAAGACTAAGGTGATGTCTCAGCTTTTGCAAATGGGAAAGAGTCACACTTTAGTATTTTCTGGGATAGTGCACCCAAGGTAATGTATATACACAAGTTAACGTACACCCAAGTAGCTATGTAACACTAATGCTAGGAATTACTGAGAAATGCTTATTATACAGTGATACTAAGGCAGTACTGCAAAGTAGATATCACTGACTTCTCCACAGAACTGGAAATAAACAGATAAATTACAGCATTTGCTCAAGTTCAGCATTCAAGTTTGAATGCTAACTACTAAGTTACAAAGAAATTTTCTTCTTTCAAGCCAAGCTAGTTTTTTCTATTGTTATTGATACATGATTCTTCTGTCCAGGAGGTAGAAAATATTGAAAGCTTTTAACAATGTTAATGTCTTGGTGCCTTTTCAAGTCCTTTTTCATGTACTTTTGTTGTGGATCGAGTGAGAAATTTGAACAAGCCCTGCCTTAGGCTCAGATTTTTCACAGCAGCTCTGCTTAGGTGACCTGCACCTCTGGCTCACAAGTTCTCAAGAATGGCAGATAAGGACTATTATAAAATGGGTTATTTATTAAATAGACGGGAGATTAACAGAAAAAAATGGCCTTAAACAGAGTTACTTACTACACAGGATAAAATGAAAGAGCTACTTACAGTGTTAATTACACAGAACAATGCACAACGTGAAGGTACCTATATAACAGCTAGCAAAGAAATAGTATAGATTAGGAGTCAGTGTAACTTACCACCAAATTGATGATGGGGTACACAGAGACCTTTCACTCAACCCTCAAGAGAATAACTCCAGACAGGCGTCCCAAGCCTTGAGAAGAGGTCCCCACAAATTTCCAGGGAATGTGCAGAAGATGTCTGCTTTGTGAAAGTATGGTGTAGCTGTTATAGTTTGTAAAGTGAAGTGTCTGCCAGTCAGAAATTCAAGCTTGTCCTCCTACAATCTCACTTTCAAGGCAAGATGTTTGTTGTCAGCTGGGAATGTCACCTCCATGGTGCTGATATAACTTGCTAACAGACAAGCTGTCCTGATTTGAGTTATTTCAGCAATTAGCAATTGCATATGAGGGGGAAGATGCCCTGAGCTACTGCATTAGCTGATAGGTAACAGAGAGGCCCTCCTAGGGCAGGGGGACATCCTGCCACAACTTGTTAAAAGATGTTGTCATCATATGGAGATACCAGTCACAATTCAATAGACAAGCCTTCAAATGAGACTCTTTTCTGGGGTGAACAGATTGATGGCTACATGCAAACTGGATCAGGAAGCACCTGTATAAAAGCAGTTCTATAGATACACAATGTAAGATTTGCCAGTTATTAAAAACTATTTTATCCAAATGTTATAGGATTCATCTGTGCCATTCTCCCTCTCAGAAGCCTCAATGCCTCTTCTCTGTTTTCAGGCCTTACACAACAAACATTTAAGCCATTAGTAACTTTGTGCATACGAGTGAAAATCAGGTCCTGTGTGAGTTCTGCCCAGCACGTGCCACAGATGACTGTTACATTAGAGTGTGTTGTGGGTTAATGCTGGTCAACATGTCAGCCCCACACAGCCACTTTATCACTCCCCCACTGTCAGACAAGGAGAGAATAGGAAGAATAAAAGCAAGAAAATTCAGGGATTGAGATAAAAATAGTTTTAAATGGGAAGCAACAAGAAAGAAGAAAGAAAACAACATTAAACAAGAATAAAACGAAAGGAACTGATGCAAAGAAGCCATTCACCTCTCACAAGCACACTGATATTGACATCTGGTTAGTGTCCAAGCAATGTCTACATTCAAAAAAACCCCAAACCCTCCCCAGCCATGATATTCTGTGGCAACTCTTTGGTCAGTTTGGGTCAGCTGTCCTGGTTACATCCTCTGCCAGTATCTCACGCTTCCTCAGCCTTCTTTTTGCTGAGGCAGAGTTGGGAAAAGAGACATCCCCAATGCCATACAAACCATACCTCAACACTGTGCCATCACCACTGCTTTAGTCACAAATCCAAAACAGAGCAGCACCTGGAAGAAAATTCACTCCATCCTTGCCAGGTCCTGTTAATCTTTGTATCTGTGCTCCCTGTATTCAACCCTTAGCAAGTATAGGACTTGACCTTGCATTCAGATAATGCAGAGCAGAGATGCACTGGCTGCAAGGACAACACACTAGAGCAGCTTCTGATTGGAGGATCAATGGGGAGTGAACATATCAATACATTTTCTACTTCCTTAACCAGCTTTTTATGGGCATGGAACCTCCCTCTGAGATTTATTTTTTTCAGCAGCTAAACCAGGCAAATATTTTGACTACTTGATATTCAAAATCATGGTTTTGCAGTTTCCTCACATTTCCAGCTTTCTCTTAGGAGAAAAGAATGCCAGCCTTCCATGAAACATGAAATCCACAAATGGGCAGTAAAACTTTCAGGCTGGAAGGAACACAATGGTTGGAAACAAGCAAGCAAAGTGCTATTGGCAGTCTTCATCTTTCTTGATAGAAGCCTTCTCATGGTGGCTGCTGTTTAAGGGCTGTCTCATCAGACACAACCATTGACTATGAAAGACAAAGAAGACAAGGCAAGGACTGGAGTGATTCAGAGGCCCTACCTCACTGCACATGGTTCTCCCCAGAAAATGTGAGGAATTTCTCTGCCCATTCAATGCTCCCTGCTTCCATGGATTTGGACAGCACTAAACACTCTTAAAAAAAAAAAAAAAAAAAAAAAAAAAAAAAAAAAAAAAAAAAATTTAATACTAATAATTACTAAG
>VWYO01016082.1:0-14204 GCA_013400275.1 Rhadina sibilatrix | reverse complement strand
CCCACAAGCACAAAATGGCTCTTTTGGAACTGAACAGTCACAGATCCACACTCAGCCAGCATCCACCTACAAGGCAAACCAGCAAGGCCCAGTACTGCAGCACACTTAAAATGTGCTTTTGGAGATGGCACCAAGATAACTGTAAGGCAAAGCTCTATGACTGCATGGCTAGCAGAACTTCTATGGTATTAGAAAGAAAACTGCAAAGTATTCTAGCAAACCTTTAAAGATCTCAATTGCACAATAAGTAAAACTGTTGCATGAGATTTGTAATATATAACCCATCTAGTTTAAGTTCCAGGAGCAAACAAAGCTGCCATGTGCACACTGATTTGAATATGTTTACAAAGCCCTGCTTGTATTTGAAATCAAAGTACATCCTCCTACAAACACTTCCACCTCGTGAAGTTACTCAGCAAATTGTGTCAAAGATAAGGTAAGTCACTGTTTATTTTCACTATCTATTCTTGGATGGCTTGTTTTCTAAAGAATTTTTACAAAAGGGAACCCAAATTTAAAACTACAAGCATTTAAACCTACCTCTCAAAATTCTTGTTGACCATGATTGTTTTATGGAATGCTTTCAAAATATCCCTCTCCTTCCCATCAAGTAATTAATGCAAACTATCAAGCCGAAAGAGGAAATTCACTTTGTCAACACAGATTCAACATCTCTGCCACCCAGATCATCAGATGAAGAGTTGACCTCTGTGTGCAGTCCCTATATCTGCCACTAATTTATTCTTTCTTTCAGGGAAATTGCATGCTGTCTCTGTGCTTTCAAAGTGGGGATCAGCTAACTTGTAAAATTAAGGTGTTTGGCCAAGTTACATTTTCAGCACAAGAATATTATTCTCCACAGCATAATTGCAGACAGAAGGAAACACTGGGGGAGAAAATGCACCACCATGGCATGCCTAGCTAGAAAATCTACCATCACGTGTTTACATGGCTCCACATGCCAGGAGTACATAAGAAGGCTGGTGTAAGGGATCTGAACAGGAGTACCAATACAGCCTACTCAATTTAGCTTCCAATGAAATTTAATGCAGCTTTCTTTAAGCCAAGGTACAAAAAAACCCAAAAAAACCCAGTGAAAGCAGTATTTGTCATGACAAGAAAATATGTAGCTATGTGCAGCATAGTTCCATAATGTCTTGGCAGCAATTCACTTGCTGTTATCTGAGTTAAAAATAAAAGAATTTCCAAAGAGGGACAAACCCAGATCACACATGTATACTTTCAGAAACAAAGTAGGAAAGGTTCCATCTATGACATTTCAAGTCCCATCTGCACTAACATCTTTGCCAATTCTTGAAACCAGTGCTTTGATTTTCAAGAGGCCCTCTGGCAAAGTCTGACCATTAAATAAAAACTTTAATATAACTGCAGACCTCCGTTGTTAAACTGATGTGCAGGTTGTATGGTCTGTTGCACAGCTTGTGGTAACTATCACAATCACAGTCCTCTCAACAACAAATTTTCCACTCACCAGTGTCTACTAATAGCCAAGCTGTTTTTTGAATAAAATTACACAACAATGTAATCCTTGAAATGAATAAGCTATGCCTGGAAAAAAGCACTTTGATAATGACTGAAATTTGAGACCTCTGAAGGTGGATTGCCTTAACCCTCAATTCAGCCTCTCCACAATTGCAGAAGCATTAATGCACTTGTTCTTAAATTGGTACAATGCTCCTTTAACCATAACAAAAAATAACAGCGTACATGAGCCATGGTAGCATGATAAAAATGTTTACAATGTTTACAATCTCTACTAAGTCTTCTTTATCCCCAAGATCATCCTCTAACCAACTGCAATCATAATTGCTTCTGGGTGAAGTTGCTTATACAGGGTGTTTCAAGTACGCCCATCAGATGAAACAAAGCATAGAAGTTAGTTTTGAAGTTATATGCCAGCTACCAGAAAAACCTGCAGCAGCCATGAGGAACTAACTGCCAGGAACCTCCATTTCACATTCCTTGGTCTGAATTTTTTCCCTAAAACTAAAAATTAGTTTTAACTTGGTTTGTTTCTTACTCTATTAATGACTTTTCTCTTATTCTTGCCTTCTCTGGTGCTTCCTCAGCTCACCTCTCATGTAAGAAAAAAGCCATTTTTCTTCTAGGCAGATCATGTATTCCAGCTAGGAACACAGATGCAAGTAATCAGGTTTCATGTAGAGTTAAAGGCAGATTTCTAAAAAACAAATAAACAAACAAAACCAGGGACAAAACCCCCACAAATTTTTTTTTTTAAAAACCTATCCACTTTAACCCACAGGAACTAGGTATAGGAAAGAGAATGGATATGTAGAAGGAGCAATATTTTGGGGGGATCCTTCATTCTTCACAGCGGCCAAAATTTTGCATTTTTAACAGGAAGCAAGGAATAGCAATGGGTGCATCACTGATGCTGATAACGGAGCCTCATCTCTAGATTTTTCAGAGTAATACAGTTTCACATCCTGCCAATGTAATTCTCTGTGGATGCTGACTACGTAGCAGTGAAACCCACAGTCTCCAGTGTATTTGGGTTATTCTTCAACAGTCCACAAATTTGTGGTAACTGGGCTGGAATGACAACTTGCTGCTATTGCCCTTACTCATGCATATGGTCCAACTCCTTTACTTAAAAATTCTATGCTGTGACAAACACAGGTTTTGCAGATCAATTTCCCAGGCAACAAGGCTAACTAGAAGTCTGTCCAACTAGCCAATCAGTTTCTAAGTGGACAATTTCTATTTAACTTTTGGGATGGTTTCTGAATTTAGCATGCTGTTAGTGCATTTAGGGTTAATCTTCCAGTTTGGATCTGCCCTCTGCAAGGATTTGTGCCACACCTTTGCTCTCAGGGGTTCCTCTGCAAAGTCCTCCCTCTGTGCAGTGGCTTCAGAAACAGACATGCCTGTGCAATCTCTATTTAGATTGCTCTGAACACAGCTTTCCTAGGTTCCAAAATGCAGCCTGTTCAGAGTCTCACAAGTGAGAAAAAAAAAGAAAGCTTTTGGCCCCAGCAAAGTAGGAAGCAACTTAGAAGAGCAGATTACCTGCTTTATTTGGGATAAGAGAGCAATAATCAGTTGTTTCAGCAACCTATACAACCTGAAGAGTTGGTTTTACCTCCTACTTGCATAACCTTGGCTTCTGAGGAAAGAGTTAGAGGGATGCAAGGCAGCAGCAGGAGCAAAGAGGATTAACAAAAGTACCAAGATTTTTTCTTCTCCTGGTTGTCCTACGCCATGGCAGAAGTAGCAAGCTTAGTCTCTTGCAAGTCCTCCTGAACAGGCAGGGCAATGGCTGACTATAGTGGGAGTGATGTAGGAAAAAAACTGCTGGAAGAGGCAAGAGGCATAACTCTCATCATTACTTCAAAACAATTTTCCTATTGCAAGAACCATTATCACCTCTTGCGCAAAGAAGACTATGACAATAAAATTCAATTACTTAATTAACAATAATGCCACTAATAATTTTCTAATGACAAAAAAATAACTTGGTTTGTTACCAGTGGTGCAGGATAATGAATGCTTTGCAAGAGATTTCCATGTGTTTCATACCTGTTTCAGTCCTTACACAACCGCACCTCCAGCCAAACTGTTGCTAGCTTGGGGGTTATTTTGTTATTATATCCCTTACACCTACTGCTATGTTATCTCTTTTTTTTGTATCTGATTATATTTGTTTCCTTGTCCCTGGGGTTTTCTCACACAGTACTCCAGTATTGGTTTCCAGTTGACTTTTAAATGTCACTTTTATTTGGTCACTGGGGGGATGATTGTCTTATTACTCTTCCCAGTCCGCCCACTCTATCCACTCACAAATTTGTTTTCTTCCTTGTTAATTATTCTTAATACATCCAGTCTTAGCAGAGGTCCAGTAGTTCACCAGCAGAATGCAGGTTCTCTGCATTTTTTGAAAGACTCTTGAGAAAGTTTAATACAGTTATGCATCTGTGCTGCTTACCAGTCTGTACACCACACATACTAACACTCATGAACCTAAATATCATGAACTAAATGTACACTTATACCCAGGAATACCACACTGACAGCCTGCTTTGCTTGATAATTTGTTCACAATACTGGGCCCAGTGAAAAGGCAGATAGCAGTCAGGGGCAAAAGGTGCACATCCATTGTCCTTAATTTTACTGTTAGCACACATTAGAATGCATGAAGGCAATAGTGAGGCAGAGGATTGTACCCCTAACACACTCAGAAAAATCCATTTGCCCTGCTAAATAGGAAGTAAATACAATGGGCCAATAAATAATGCAGGAAACAACTGACAAAATTATAAGCGTTGTGGACAATATAATAATAATAACAACCATCTATCAACCTAGTTTCATCACCCAGAATATTAATATCAAGCCCTTTGTAAGTAAGGACTGTATGTTTACCTAGCTCATTGACTTCCCTGGAGTGGAATCACTCTGCTTTCCAAAGCTTCTAATCAGAGATGACCCATTTAAATGCATCCCTTTACATTTACTGAAACTTAGAAAGTGCACTAGAGTTAAACCCCTTTCAGACAAACACCTCTCCAGTACAAACCCACAGTTGCATGATGGTTTATTTTCCTTGATATTTTCATCTTTTATCCTGAACAAACCAACTCTAAGGTATTAAATATATACTTTCTTCCAGATACTTGTATGTTAAGATTTAATTGCATCTTTCTCCTCATTGTCTAATATTAATACTCTTCAACTACTCTTATGTCATTTAAGACACTTTATAACACCTCTACAACTAGGTAGGTAAAAAGTGATGGTAAAACTTCTTGCCAGATTCCCACTCTCTGCTGCAGGGATTAACCTGACAGTTATTTTGCTCTACTTTGTTATTGCTCTGAGCAAGTCATTCTATACAAACTTTATAGTGGAAAAAGTCCTCATTAATCTTGCAGAAGAGTTCCAGGTATTTTCAGTAAGTTGTAAATTTTTGGAAATTCAGAATGGCTGGTTAACTGCATGTGTTTTATACACTCTAGAGGGAATGAAAGGAGGAAAACAATTTCTGTTTCGTGACAGTTGACAACAGAAATATTTGAAAAACATTGATAGGTTCTGTGTAAGATTCTGTGTAAGAGGCTTCTAACTCCTCTGAGTATCTTCTTATCAGAAATGGGTTATTTTAACACTGTTCAAAAGTAATATCCAGTTTTGCTTCTTTAGTTACAAAAAGCATTAAAATAAAATTATATAAAAAGAGCTCTTCCTTAAAATATAATTCTGATTATTCTCTATTTCAGGAAAAGAACTGAAAAAACATGAGGCTAGCTATATCTACATTTGAGACAGTTAGAGGCTTTCAGACTGATAAAGGCTTTTAAAAATCCTAAAAATAATAATAATAATAATAATAATAATAATAATAATAAATAGATGGACCAGAACACAACATTTTGATTGTGATAGCAGTCTCACACACACATTATATTCCACCCAAGTATTAAAGAGTGCATGGCAAAGGATGCAGGGCTCTGACTGATAAGCATTGCAGCAAACTGTGGCAGCAGTTACACGTTACTAACACACAGACCATTCTGCCTTCTGCCAGCCAGGACAATGGAGTGTCCCATGATGAAAAGTCTCTTCAGAAGGCTGTATTATCTCCTCATGGAAGGTGCAGGGTGGCTGCATGGTTTTGGCTTAAGAAGCAGCACCATGCCCACACCTCAGCTATCGCAGGTTAAACTGGAACAGCACCATCAAACTTCGACCTGGTAGCTCAGTCTCCACCAACACTGAAGAATCTAACAGGCCAATTCCAGGAACGTGTTTTATGATTTACTGGAGAGAAAGCCTACCCAAGGAGTAGTGTCCTATTAAAATATTTTATTTCAAACTACTAAAATTTCTGTCAGAGCTGTAGTGAGAGAAGCACTGTTTGAGCCTAATAGAACATTGAGGAGTTTAGTAATTTTTCATAGGAAGTCTCTGGCAAAGCTGGTGAGAATAATCTGTGCTGAGCCTCACAATTTCATCTACTGACAGACTTTTTTTTCTGCATTTATAACTAAATTTCTAAAAAGTCTAAAGAATTTCCAAGGTATGGAGACAGTATGTTTTTAAATCAGTTCTGAGAACTTGCTTTGCCAGAGGCTAACTATCTCCTAGCTGTTTCAGCTAACTTACCATTTATTGCACAAGACAAACTGGACAGCAAGTATCATTTTCACTATCATACCTAGAGCTGTCAAGCACACAACTATGAGTTAGTTAACTCAAGTGCATTACACAGCTAGATTAAAACATCATGTATTAAAACAATGGTTTGTAACTGTTGTTAAGTTTAACATGTACAGGTCACTGAACAAGATGGTAAAGGCCAAACAGCCTCTAGCTCTCAGACAGCAGGCAAAGACGCTGCAACAATGAACATGAAACTCTTGCAAGCTAAGTAGCAGAATTTATACGCAGTAAAGTAGGAAACGTAAAAAGCCTAAACAACTCATTGGGATTTCTAAAAGGAACACAGCTCGCTTCTTAGATATGTTCCTGGCTAAGCTAAACAATGTGAATTTACAATTTTTTTACCATTATTAATCCCTTGCATGATATCCTGTTTATGACTGGATGATTTTTTCTGGAATCACTTGGTTTTTTGGATTAAAAGTTGCCTTCACCTATGATATTTCTTGTGAAGAATGAAGTTCTCTGTAGCATGTCCAAAAACAGCCTGAAGCAGTGTTACTTTGCTAAAATGCAATGGCTTGGCTTGCTTGTATCACAGAATGATTGAATGGCCTGGGTTGAAACGACCCTTAAAAATGATCTACTTCCAACTCCTGCCATGGGCAGCACCACCTTTCACTACACTAGGTTGATCCGAGTCCCATCCAAACTCACCTTGAACACTTCCAGGGATGGAAAATCAACAGCTACTGTGGACAACCTGTTCTAATGCCTCACTACGCTCACAAGAAAGAATTTCTTCCTAGTACCTAATCTAAACCTCCTGTCTTGCAGTTGGAAACCATTCCCCCTTACCCTGTCCTTGTAAAAAGTCTCTCTACACCTCTCTTGCAGGCTCCCTTCAGGTACTGGAAGGCTGCACTGAGGTCACTTGAATGCTTTCTCTTCTTCAGGCTGAACAAACCCAGTTCTCTTAGCCCTTCCTAACAGGAGAAGTGCTCCATCCCTCTATCCTCTTGGTAGCCTCTTCTGGACAGCTCCAACAGCTCCCTGTGCTGGGACCCCAGAGCTGATGCAGCACTGCAGGTGGGCCCTCAGCAGAGCAGAGCAGAGCAGAGGTGGAGGGCTTCTGCCTGCTGGCTACACTACTTTGCATACAGTCCAGGACATGTTTGGCTTTCTGGGGTGTGAGTGCACATATCTGGGTCATGTCCAGTACACCCAATTTACCTTCCAGTCAAAACTAACCTGATTTATCTGAATATCTGTGTTAAAAGTGGTAATATAAATTGCTGTGTTAGCAGATCACTAGAAGCAGTGACTCAATGTAAACAGTTGCAGAAAGCTGACATCTACCTCTTCCATTAGCATTACAGAATGGCCTGTCCTATATGCCATCCCATGATGGAGGATTTATTTTGGCTTCAAGATCAGTTGTTCAAAGCTCAACAGAAGCAAACTATTCTTATATCCTAACCAGTGTGAACCCTAAATTAGAAAAAGTTTGCATATTGACAAGACCAGGTGAAAACAAAACTCAATGTCTTAAATTGCATACCTTCCTTCCTGAGTAGCTGTATTTCATGTTCATGCACCTGATTTAGAAAGGAAGAAGTATAAATATAAAATAAAAATATCTCCAGAGTCCTACTTACCTACAGCAGTTAGCAATGAGCTCACAGGGGAGCATAGACAGAACACCCTTAAGGCTTTATCTTGTCATTACTCTGCATGCTGAGTAGCAGCAGAGATGGCTCCAATTTATCCAGGTGTTTGATAGCCTCTAGAAAAACTTGCTCATCCCAGATCTGCTATTTGCCTTTGGTACTCTGATCAAATTGTGTAACTGAGCAGATAGCAGTCACTCACCTGGGAAAACTCTGTTAGGGTATACAACAAAATTGCCCTTGCACATTGAGGACATATTTAACAAAACACTGAAACAATTCTCTCTTAGTAGACCATTTCCCTCCCCATTTTACTGTTGTTTTTCCTTATCATCATAACTCACCAGGTTGATTTTTGGTAAAATACATTTTTGAGATAAGAAGACTAATGAGACATTCTAGGACTTGTCTCAAACATTCTATGTTTAGGTAGGAGAGAATCTTAAAATATTCTACTATTCATGCAGTGCACTGATTTATAAAATTTACCAGAATGTTCTAATTGTATTCAGTTGTTATTGTATTATTTGAAAACAGATACCAGGCTGAGAAGTGGCACACATATTCTACTGCTCAAGAATTTAAAAAAATAAAAATTATATAACCTGTGCCTTGCTCGTGGATTCACAATCTTGCAATCTGAAAACCAGGCACACATGAAACAGGACCCAGAAAAATGCTGTGAAAACAAACAGAAAAATCTCTACATTTTCTCTTCAGAGAATGAGAATTATCTTTTTTCTATCAGTGCTATTTAATTTCTTTTTCCTGGTTGCCAGAAGAAGAATATCCCCTTTCATATGATGAAATAAAGTATGACAAAATCCACATATTTAGGGAGAATGAAAGCCATGTTAACAGCAGAAAATTTTTGCCAAATTCAGCTTTACTTAGATTCCACTGTCTTAAACACACTTGCATGTTTGGCAAAACCAAAGTTCAAGACAACAAAAAATAATCATAATTAGTTCTCAAACATCGTTTAAACAGTGAGCAGTAGTTTATAAAAATTAGTATTTTTTGTGCATTGTAATTCCACTTTGTAGTCACTGTGTGTGACACTGACATAAACAGCACTGATGAAGGAAAAAAACATCTGGAAGAAAACATAAAGCAAATTAGAAAAACAGGTAACTGTAAAAAAGGAAGGAGAAAAGTTCAAAGATAAACACTTGTGAGAAAAAAAAGAGAGGAACACAACTCAAATTTTATTGGAGGCAAGGAAAGTGGAGGAGATAAAAACAAGTTATGGGAAATTCTACTAATCGAACAGTCACAGGATTTTCCTGGTGTGTAGCTGTGGTTTATACAGAATTTTCAAGGCAAGTCATGTTTTTCAAAGGCCCACAATATTCACTGCCTAAACAGATTTCCTTTCTAACCTAACAGCATGTTCCAAATTAGAACATACATCATATGTATGCAATATATGCCTTTCCTTGAACAGTGGCTTGACATGAGTCTTGTTTAAAGAAAAAACCCATTGTCCTCCATACTTGTTTTTCTCTTGGACTAAACTGAATCACCATAGTCTTTGTAATCACACAGCAAAGAAATTATTTTTCCCAATCTAGTACATTCAAAGTTCTACAGCAGCAGTTTTCTTTATGTATTCTGACACTGCCCTATGATTAACATGATTCTAAAAAGGAACATCAGAGTAAGTTAATAATGATAGATTTTACTTGCATCTTGTACTTAAGCGGCAAACTCACAGAATGTTTAAAGATAAGTAAATTCACATTTGCCATAGGAGCACTATTACACAGGAAGAACAGCAAAATGGAAATGGATGCTCTAAGAAATCAGGCTTTGGTTCAGAATTCTGGGTTTGCTCCACTGAACAAAAGATGTTTGACCACTTCCAGAAGACTGTGTAAGGGAGCCAGAACTAGAAAACAAATCATCTTGCTACAGGCACTCAAGAAGATAACGGGATGCCAGAAAAACAACAGGTCAACACTTGGAATGAATGCTTAATAACTGAGGATACTTCAGAGTACCAGAGAAATCCATTCTGGGCATGGTTATCTTCAACAGTCTTTTAAATTGCTTCACTAATGAGTATGTTTACAAAATCTGCAGTTGACACAAAGCTAGAGGGATTTGGTGAGCACCGTAGAAGAGAGGATTGGAACTGAAATGGATGCTGAGAAACTGCAGAGGCTCAGAAACCATTAAGATAAAATTAAAATAAAAAAAAAACAAGTGTAGAGTGTTATTCTTATAAAAACATACACACAAAGCTGGGACTATTTTTTTGGGAAGTACAATGGCAGCCTAAAAAGAACAAAGGGAGAAAGAGATAACAAAGTGTGCTTCTCCTCTCCTGTAAAATATTATATCAAACCAAATTCTAGAACTTTAGAGACTACATAATAGGAACAGTAATGCATTATCTCTGCAAGCCAGCTCGCCTTCCTCACACTAGCTTTATTCAGGAATGTATTCAGAAAGGCTCTTTCGACTGAAGATTGTTATTACACTCTATTTAGCCTTGAAAAGACCTCACTTGAATATTGTCTTTTCAACATCACACTGACAAAAACACCTCGAGAGTTTAGAGCAAATGATGCTACTTTGAAATGGGCTCTATCTTTTAAACCTGTCAATACAGATAGATGAGCAAGTCTCCAGAAAAAAAAGGCTAAGGGGAAAGTGGCATGAGTACCAAGCACACTCATAAAAGTTGTATTTGAACATAAGTCTTACTTTTAAATGAAATAGTAAATAACTTTTCCATCAGAGGAGGTGAAGCTTGAGCCAGCTCCAGTTGACTTTGTTGTCAATCATACCAGGCTGAGCTACACTCTACATACAATGAGGTATGGTACAGTCAGGACAGTCATATTACATGCCACAGAACAACAGATGGTTAGAGTAACCTTCCCTCCAGGATTCACCTACTTCAGGGAAAGTGCTGTTCACCTTTAACAGATGGGGCAGGAGAAGACTACTGGACATCACCAGCCTCCTTGCTCAAGTAGGATCCCCTAGGGCATGGTAGCCAGAATTTTGTTTGGACTGCTCTTGAGTACTTCAGGGAAGGAGACTCACAACTGCTCTTGGCAGCCGGCTCCAGTGCTCAATTAGTAGAGAATTTATTCCTCATCTTCAGGTGGATATTCCTATGTTCCAGTTTCTGCCCATTACTCAGCATTACTAAGAAGAACTTGGCTCCATCTTTGTGATGCCCCTCCATTAGATATTCAGGTATTGATGTGATTTTCTCTCAGTCTTTCACAGACTGAACAGGCTCTGTCCCTCAGCCTTTTTGCCTAACTGGGATGCTCCAGCCCCCACCTATGGTGCCCACCACTGGACATGCTCCAGGAGCTATATGCCTCTCTTGCCCTGAGGAGCCCAGAAAAGGACACACTGTTGAATTTCAGACAGTTCCTCTCTGCCTACCCCTCTGACCTGTTGAACTCCTTTGAAAGGACTGCACAGCTCTCTGGTGTATTGGCCACTCCTTCCAGCTTTGTGTGGTCAGTGAACTTGCTGAGGAGGCATCTGCCCCTTCATCCCCTTCACTGATGAACAAGTTAAACAATACTGGACCAGTACTGAACCCTTGGGGCCACCACAAGGGACAGGCCTCCAATGAGGCTCTGTGCCACTGATTACAACCCTCAGAGATCTGCAGTTCAAGCTCAGGAAACAGGGGTTGGATGAGTGAATAGCGAGGCTGCAGTGAGAACTGACACCCCACTGCCTGCACATCCATCCCACTTGCTGAGCTTGCCTGTGAGAATAACACCAGACACAGTGTCAAAACCCTCGCTCCAGGGAAATATCCGCTGCTCTTCCCTCTCACCCACCCAGGTAGTTGTCTCAGCACAGAAGGCAATCAGGTTGGTTAAGCATGCTGACTACTCCTCACCATCTTTGTGTGTGGAGATAGCCTCCAGGATGAAGCGTTTCATTAACTTTCCAGGGATTAAAATGAAATCAATGGGCCCTCTTATAAAAATATACACACAAAGCTGGGTCTGTTTTTTTTGGGGAAGTACAATGGCAGCCTAAATGGGATCTCCTTCTTGCCCCCTTTGAAGACCAGGGTGGTACTTGCTTTCCTTCAGTACTGTGGCACCTCTTGATTGCTATGACCTTCCAAAGATCTGAGAGGGGCCTAGCAATCATATCTGCTAGTTCCTTCAGCACTCAGAGGTGTGAAGGAACCCATTAAAGCCCATGGACTTGTGGATGCCAAGTTCACTTCTTTATGATTTCCCTAGACACATGCAAGAATAGTTTTCTCCTGTTTTGGTTTTTATGCAGAAGCCTGAGCACAGAGCCATCTTCTTGCAATGTCCTAGCTTCAGCTCTTTTTCACTGGCCACCCAGGGTAAAGCAGCTGGATTCTGCTAAGAGCTGGCTGAAATACCAGAAAAAACCACCCCTTTTCTGCTATTCTGTTGCAGTGAGCGCAATTGTCTCTGGCAGACAATCCTTAGCAAACACAGAAATAGCACCACTAACCATTACAGCAGGGGTTTCAAGGTGGTCATGGTGAGGTTGCTGTAGACATCTGCAACTCCCCGATGGTAATGACCTCCTTTTGGTAGAAGTGTCCCTGCAAGAATACCACTAATACACATCAGTTTCTAAACAGACTTTCTACGTTGGTAGCGTTCCTCACATAAACAACCTTCAGTTCCCCAACAAGATATCCAGCTAGTCAAAGACATACCTCTTTTTGTAGTGGTATCTACATGCTATTTTACTGTTAATGGCCGCATCCAAAACATTAATTGAAGTTAAGAGCCCTCATCTTTTCTTCATTTTTATATGTTAGATAAATCAATAGGGGGAAAACAAATTTATCCTATAGTGTGTGATTATTCATCATGTTTACATATTCATTGTGCACAAAGCTTCAGCTACTTCAGTGTCATATAGGGAAGCCTTACTGACCCTTCCAATTACGAGTTACATATGAGGCACTCATAACATGCCTCCTTTGACAAAAAAAAAACCCCATGTCTCCCATCCCCTCAGTACAGATTACAATGAGATTCAATGGTACTTCATCAAAACACAAAAAGCCTTCAGACTGACATCAGCAACAGGCATGTTCACGCTCTCACAAAGTGAAATTGGCTGTTGCAACCTTCCCAAATAAACATAATCATTAACTAAATATAGCTGCATCTATTCCAGAGTCAAGAGACTTTTTTCTTTCGCCTAAAAGATTAACTTTTTATTTCCTTTTCTTCACTGTATGCTTTCTAACAAAGAGAATGGCTTGACCTCGTTTAGAATGGCTTGAGTGTTGCTGAATCCAGCAAACAGTTGAGCTGTCTTGAAAGAAAGCTTCCCCTCCATAATTTAATGTTTGTTTTCTCTTCTGCAGAGAGAAAAGGCAAACAGTCTTCAGATTTACGCTGGGGAATGAAGGAGGAAAAACAAACCACAAATGCAAATGACTGCCTAATGATAGTTTCAGTATTAAGAAAAGGGTATTATGAAAAAAAAAGGTAATAAAAAAGGATCTCTTTACCCCTTTCACTTCCATTAGCATAATTTTCCAAGAATGTTAACTACATTCTTTTATCTCTTAGACACCAGTTTGCAGCTTAAGACAATGGTAAAAACAAAGCTATAAATTACAACTGGATCAAAAGATTTACATAATGACATAAGTTATTTTGTATATTAAGATTTGAATGATTCAACTTCTTTGATTTTGTTCCCAAGTAAGTATTTTTCGCTGACAATGGTGAACTGAAAATATAGCCTTTTAAACTTTTTTTACTTTATTGATACCTAGTGTTGTCCAGTTAGCACCGATTCTTACACACTTATTTTTTGGCATTTTGGTCATTTACATAAAAAATAAGATTAAGCTAACGGTTAAGATGGAAAACTACAGGAACAGCAGTAATTAGCATTGTATTGCCAGCATCGCAGATCGGTGATCTGAACAATAAAAAGAGCTCCAAGCTAAACACCATGTAAACAACACCTGTCACTTCAAGACCACAAGATGCATTTGGTGCTCCCAGCAGTGCTTCAGGTCTTTAACTACTCCACCTGACCACAGCAGAGGAACTTCAGGTAAAACTGGCCACCAGAGCCTCTATAGGTACTGATTTTACTTAGGTTCCTACGAACATTCCCCTACTCCCCAGTACAAAGTGAAATTTTACTTTCAGAATGGCAAACACCGTCCATGTGACATGATCTTATAAAACGTAACCGCTTGTAACGCCAAGTACGGTAGTCTGGCTGTATTTTTTTTTTTTTTTTAACCTCTACAACCCGCGTTCAAGAAAAAACGAACCCTCAGACAGGCAGGCCCATTTTTTTAATGAAGTACTGAGTCGCCTGTTACACGAACAGCTGTACCTTGTACAAAAAACATGAGAGCCCTGCAGCCCCTGCAAACCA
>VWYO01016080.1:14721-29848 GCA_013400275.1 Rhadina sibilatrix | reverse complement strand
TTGTAATAAATGTTATCAGAATAAATTAAGACAGCTGCTGTTCCTCGTGGTTCTAAAGGTTTTCAGTTCCCAACTGCACATCCTTTTGGAGCACAGGCTTTATTCAGACAAGTTGTTTTTATCAAGGAAAGTGTTCCAGTCAATGCTACGAGTGATATATAGACATCAGACTAGATGATGTGCCTGTGCCTGAAGATCTGACACTGTCTGTTTTGAGGGTTTCTGGAAGGGTTAGCAGTTGGTTGGTTTGGGGTTTTTATGTTTTTTTTGATTTAAATTTTGGAGGGTTTTTGTTTATTTGTGGGAGTTTTTGTCTGTGTGTGTTTCGTGTGTTCTGTTTTGTTGGGGGCTTTTTTTTTGATAGCTGCCAAATACAACTTACAACCTTGCAGGGTTATTAATCAATTAGATACCATGGTATGTCAAATAAACATGGAAATGTCATGTCCTTCCATCACAACTAGAATCACATTTAGTGCATGAAGTTTGCTTTTTTTTTCTTTTACAAGTTGATTCTTCTGAACTAATAATAAAGTGGTTCATTTTTTTTCACTGAAAATCCCAGAAAAATAAATTTGCCTAATTCAAGTAAGAAGCAAGTGATCTGGCTTTTCACCCAGAAGAACCTGTTCAGCTAGAGCTGAACCCTATACTGGAAATATTTTACAGCTAAAATGATGTCTTCATACCACACCAGCAACATGTCTTGGTGTATCTCTCATATGCTGACATCACTGCACTTCTCCCAAGTCAAACCATCCCACCTCTTGCACAAGAAGTTCCACAAACCTTAGCAGAGTTTTGCTGTAACTTGTGCTACTTTGTCAATGACTGCTTCCACAAAGTGCACCATCACCCTGAGCTAGAGTTTTTCACTGTACAGAACAAAGGGTTCTTTTTTTTTTCACATCAAGAAGTGTTGAGCAATTTGCTTGGACAAAATCAAGTAGGTCAGACTTGATCACACTGTGGAACAAAATCAAAACCGTGCCTGAAATGTTGGTCACAAATCTTTGTCTATTACAGAGCTCAGAGGCAGCTCAGTTCAAACATGACGAGGACAAATGCCTGGCTGACCTTTTAGGGTACTGCACCATCAGCAGGCAATATGGCCTTCCAGATCTCCTAGGACGTGTAAGGATTCTTAGGCAAAAGATGGCCTTTAGGAAGAGTTTGGAAATGTCCACAGGGGTTGCCTTCCAGAAACAGGATGAGAGGACAATGCCGTTTCTTCGAGGCATTAAATGCCTTTTCTTGTTTAGAAGGGTTACCACAAGCCTGTGTGGTATCCCAGGGACTACTACTGGAGCTCAACAATTTATTACCCTTCTTCATCAATAAGGACTCTGCATACAGACTTGGAACTTAAACATGCCCACTATAAAGGGCTACTTTCTCAGAAATACATGTATTTCCTGTACAAGAGCATAATGTCCTTCTAAATTAAATAGGAGACATCTTGGAAGAAGCTTCTCTCCTCGTAATATGTTTACAAAAAAAAGGCCTTTTTGTTGCTTGGTTTTGTTCCCTTTTGAAACTATTTCATTATTTCATCTTGAAAAAAAACCTTTAAATGTCTGCATAAGGAAACTATAGATAAAACGATCTACTGTATATCACAAAGTTAGATTGATGTATATACACATATTTCTGTACTGATGTTTTGTGAAATAACTTGCATGCTGTTAAAAAAATTCAAAGGACAAATTCCATTAGCTCGAGGAATTCTTTACAGTACCAACATATGAATATTTTTTATAGTTATGGTTCTGGCCATTTTCATATTTAGGAATATATCTAGATTGTTGAATATGATATTAATAGAAACAATATCCAGAAATTTCTTGTCATATTGATCTTATGTCTTATGATTTTATGTCTTATCATAGGAATTGTCCAGCTTTACCAGACTTTTTTCATGTCTTTTATCAGATATTGTAATTTTTTTTTTATTTTATTTTTTTTTTTTAATAAATGTCTATTGCATTTAAAGAAAAATATCTTAGGAATACAACTGCTTCTAATAGCTGAGTTTTTTTGGAGGGAGTAAAAAAATTGGCAACATTTTGGAAATACAGAATAATCTAAATAATTTAAAGTTTCTTATGCTAAAGCTAATAGTGTAAAGGACATTTTACTTGAATTAGAATTACCTCTTTTTCATAAGGGGAATGAATTAAAGAAATAAAACCTCTAAGTTCCTATTAGAACTGTAACTCTTGGATAAGTGCCACATCTGCCTTGTGTGGTTTAATTTACTGATGATTTTACCTTTTTTCCTCAGGAAAACATAGTATTTATTCTTATAATATGACATGTCACAATATTACAATGATTATCCAGTTGCTTTATGTATGGTCATAATACCATCTGCTTTGCAGCTAACCTTCTTTTGCATGTGTACCATCTGGAACATCTATCTATATTCTAATTATTGTACAGATGAGATTTTTGTTTTTACAGAAACACCATATTGGCTGTATCCTTCATCGATTTCTTAATTTAAAAAAATACAATGCAAAATACTGTAGAACAGAAGCAAAAACTTGGCATCTTAAATTAGTTCTAGCTGTCTGATTTTCCTCTACATTTCTTCTAAGAAATGAAATGAAACCAGAAATCTTAATGTATTTACAGCTACTTTGATATTTATTTTAGGAGAAACAGGATCTGGGGTTTTAGGCGAGATGAGATAGCCTTTTTAATTTCAAGTACCTTCATGGTTATATTTATATGCACCAAATTTCCCCATATTTAACTTAATTCAGTTCTCCACCATTCCATGCAAGTATAAAAACAAAAGTTGAAAATGCTCCTAAGACCCTCCTCAGTCATTTGCATACATTTGCCTCACACAGACCATCAGCTCTTACATTGTTCATTCATAGCAAAAATATCATTAGGTTAAGAGTCCATAACAAATTCATTATGTCTCAGAGCTCCTGCAGGAGAGAGATTTGGCAATAACTTGCAGGGAGAGGCAGAGAGTGACTCAGCAACAACAAAGGTGGCACAGTGTGGCCATGACCCCACCTATGTTTTTTGAAGCAACCTTAGCTTTTTCTAACTTTTCTCTACTTTTTCTTTCTCTTTGCCTCACTGCCTTAGGTTCAATGCAAGATGTATTCTATTGTTGAAATAGAATCTGTTGAATTCTATTGAACAATCTGTTGAAACCAGTTGGAGAGGTGTTTTTTTTTTTTTTCTTTCTCTCTTCTATGACCCATTCCTCATGGCTCTGGGGAGGAGGGGGCAAGTGTCCTCTGTTATTGAGCCAGCTGTTAAAACCAAGTTATTTTATTTTCCATGACCCATCCTCCCTCCTGGTGGATATCTGCTGTTAATGGGCCATTAAGGCTCACTGCATGATAAAATTACATCATCCCATTGGGAGATGCTCCACTCAGCAGGAGGAGCCAAGCATTCCTACATGGATAAAATCTGCAATTCAGAACACCAGGACAGCCGGTTTCCACTGGGTTCCCAGGGGAAGACCAAAACCATCTCACCACCACTGGACTTTCAAAGAAAGCTACACCCTTCTCCAGGATCATCTCTTCTCCAACAGAACCACATCTGTCCCTCCAGGAGGACTTAATTGAACTGCTCCCAACACCCTGACCAAAAGGGTGTCAAGTTATGTTCTGACTCTTTTTTTTTTTTTTTTTTTTTGTTCCTTTGCTTTTTTGTACTAGTACATTTTTAATATTCTTAGTAAAGAACTTATTCCTATTCCCACATCTTTGCTTGAAAGTCCCTTAATTTCAAAATTATAATAATTCAGAGGGAGGGGGTTTACATTTCCCATTCCAAGGGAAGCTCTGGCTTTTCCCTGGCAGACATCTGTCTTTCCAAATAAGATACTCACTATTAAATAAAAATATATCAATTTTTTGGCATCAACATTTAATCTTGTTTGGTTTTTATCTTGTTTTTTGGGGGAATGTTTTGAACCTTCAAAGTTCTTTCCATTTTATTCACAAAGACTTAGTTTTCTTTGCCCTTCTGTGTTTGAACCAGTTCCTAACAGCCATACCAACAGGTTAACAGGGTCTGCACTGCTCCCCAGGAATGCTCCAGGACATGTCTTACAAACCCAATATCCAACTAGGACCTTATTGAGCCTTGACACCATTCCAGCTGGGTGCTTTGTACCTAGACTGTGGAAGAAATGGAGGAAACAGAGAGATGGAGTGGGATTCTTTCTGGGTCTCAAAGAGAAAGGCATGAGAAATGGCATGATAATATACCAGTTTTAATAAGGTAGAATAAAAAGAAGAACATAGATAGCAAGTATAACTTTACATCCTGGGAACCCCCCCATTATGCAGTATTGGGTACATACTGGATGGATTTTTTTTTTTTTTTAATGATATAATGAATAGATTCTGTCTCTGGAGAGCCTCCTTCCTCTTCCCACACTGTGTCTTTGATTAGGTGTAACAAGCAAAACTGCTGCTCTATACTTCAGGTTTTCCTTCCAAAAATTATCCCACCTGTTAAGCCAGAGAAGCAACAACTACTTATTTCATTTATTTCCAAAATGGGTATGCCTCTGGTACATCAGATGTGTGAGATGCACTCTATACCATCCCTTAATAATTATATAATACAAGGGAATCAGCACAAATGCATTGAAATTCCCAGTGCTTAGCATAGATGTAGGAAAACTTGGAAGTTTTGTACAAAAGGCCATTTGAAAAAACACATAAGTATGGTCAGTTTTCATAGAATGCCTATTTTTCATTCACATTTTATTGTAGTGGGAGTACTTTGATGATACAGATAATTGAAACATTAGAGAACTCTATCTGGAAATCAAAGGATTTTTTTTGTTTCTAAAAATTATGCCCCTGGAATAATTTCAAATATCACATAAAACACTCATCTCAAAATAGGAAATATTCCAACATTACAGCAATTTTCTGGTCCAAAACCAGCTAGGCCTTAAATTAGGACATTAAATTTCAGATGAAGACTGGAAAAATTATTTTCAACTGTACCCTGTTTTACTTTTCTTTTCCTTTTTATAAAATCAATTAATTAATTAATTTTTTAAAATTATTTTTATTAAATTATGACAGGAGAATAATCAACATCCAGATATGAACTTTCTTAGTCTTTATGTACTGGAAAAAAATTAAAATGAGGCTGTGTTAAATTATGAATCTTTCATTCCAGTCTCAGCCCTACCTTAGGTAACTTTGAGAAGACTCATTTGTAATAATTAATAACTTTTCCTTTAGGATGAAAAGTGGGGCTCATAATTAATCACTGATATGAAAAGCACAAAAATGTTAAAACCACATAATAATAGGTTTGGGGTATACTATACATGACTGCCACATTCAATATTTATTTTACTTCCCCAAAGCTTTGATGTATTTTGTAATACAGAGGCTTTCTAGCTGCAATTACAGCAAATGCAATAAGTTCATCACAGCTTTTTGCATTTCTGTTTCTTCAGGTGCCTAAATTAGTGCCCTGTCAGAGGCCAGGCACTGGTGACCTGCCCACAGACCTTTTCCAAGGATATTTCCTAACAGCTCCATTGTAAGAACATGGAGCCAAGCCTGCATTTGGACAAAATCCCATATTTTTCCCGAGGGTATGAATGCATAAGATAAAGGTGGTTTCACTCCCACTGTCCATACAGTGCTTTACTGTTTGTCACCTGTTGCACAGAGAAGCTTCTCTCCTGCTAGTACACAGTAATTAACAGGAAAGAGGAGAGAGCAAGAGACACTTCTCCAAGAAAAGAACAATTTAAACCACACTTACAATCACTTTCATTATAATCAACATTTTTATCTAAAAGGTAACTTGCAGTTTGAGATCATCTGTGACCTTTAAGAATATCATCATGGGTACGTGTTTAAAATATATATTGCACTGAGTAGGGTGTCTAATTTATTTAGTCTGGTTTTCAACTTTGAACAAGAATTTTCCTTGTGTTTGCAACCTAAGTTTTCCTTCTTTCACATTAAAATTTACATAGTAGTTAAACCTGAGATAAAACCATGACAATAAAATGCGTCAGGTAAAATCATATAAAACTCTCTTAAACTGAAATGCTGAAATACACCATCAAATATGCTAAAGGCTATTGCTTCCCCTAGCATAATATTGCTTGCTTTTAAATTGTTCTCTTCTGGCAAGAAATCAATAAAATACAGAATTTCTTTAATTAGATGGAATTTCAAATTAAGCGTTTTATCCTTTCAGATTTAAAATCGTTATGAAGGTAGGAAAAAGCCTACAGAAATTAATTCAGTGGAGAAATTATATACAAATTGCAAGATGTTATTTAATTCTCAGTTAATTAGGTACAATATTCTCGATTTTTTTCTCAGTCTGAATTGAGCAAAGTGATTCTAAAAAATCTCCAGCTTACATAACTCTTCAGTAAAAGACCAGCTCTTGATTCAATACATATAGAGACAAGTTAAGCAAAACTAAATCTATCACCGAACTTAAAAGAACCATAAAAGAATTAAAAGGCCAATGTAAAACTTTTTAAAAAAGCTCAGACCAATGACCCTGATTCATCTTTTAAATAAGGAGAACTTCTTGCATATGACCTTAGCTTATAACTCTTTTATGACTTAGGATTTAATTGAGCCAGTAATTCCTAAAAGTCTAAATTATTTCCTCCCTACACCCTTTTAATACTCAGTCTCTGCTTCCTCAATAATATATCCCTGTCATTCATAGTACTGAAAATAGAATTCAAGTGGTTATTTATAGCCAGTATTCAGCTATTTATGGAGAGATTAAGTAATATTTGAATGATGGAAGTATCTAAGTAACCAGGGCTTCCTCAAGAATTTGAAGTAGTAGTAAAAGCAGCCTCCAAGTCATTAGTGATTATTTCCCATGAACTTAGAGTGTAGCTGATGCAGCACAGGTCAGGAGAAGATAAAACTTCATCTTTAAAGTTTAACAGAGGGGAAAAACAAAATAGAACAAAACCCAAAACAAACAAACCAAAACAAACAAACAACCCCCAAAACCAACAACCAAACAAAAGAGTACAAGTAAATCATAGACCTGCCAGCCTCACTTCAGTATCCAGAAAGATACTGGAGAAGATTAAACAGCCCATTTACAAAGCTTTGAAAGAATAACAATGTGACAAGAGGCAAAGTCAATGGAATTTCCGTCTTTGACAGTCTAAGTGGATTAGGGGAAGAAGTCATAAAGTACATGACATTCTTAATAACTTTTGGGAAACATGGTGATGATGAAATTATTGTATACTCTATAAAGGAAAAAAAAAAAAAAAAAAAGACAAAAAAATAATCAAAATATGCACAAGCAATCCTCTAATGAGTCTTTTCAGTCTGACATCAAACAGGTTCTCCAGAGATCTGCTCTGGGTTCAGGCCTCATCAGCAGTTTCTGGTAATGCTTAGCTTCATGTAGAGAGCACACATTTCAAATGTTCAGATTATGCCATTTGTGCAGCAGGAAGTTTTGGAAACAAGTGAGCAAACCTCATTGTGGGACCTGGTAAGTGTTTATCTGGTGTCAGAGGCACAAGCTTGTTATTCTGCTCTCTTTATTTCCCCTGGCACTTCAGGTTGTCTGTCTTTTGGGGATCATGCTTTAAAAATGTGGGCAAATTAAGGGGAGCATAGGGAAAGGAAAGAGAAACATGAGATTAAAAAATGCTACATTAGAAATGGTTAAAAAAAATAGATGTTTCTACTCTTCTGCTCTTCAACTATTACTGTGTTTAAGGAATGCAAGAATGGGCCGGGAGAGAAGATGTGATTAATGACAGCACTGTTCTAGTCAGTAAAGTGTTTTTATTGAGACTGTGAAGAGTTTTTCCTCCAGATTCAGGAAGGTTTTGTCAAAGAATAATGAGCTTTTGCTCCAAGAGAACATAGACTGCTGGAGTCTTTCACGCATTTCACCTTAATTAGTTACCTGGAAGAGCTGAGAAATCCCTGCCAATAAGCAGCTCTTCAAAGGGGTTAGACTTATGTTTGAGTCTGATAAAATCAGGAGAATTATAGACCAAACAAGAAACATCAGTAATATGAAACAATGTTGCTTTTCCTGGACCCTTCTTTGGAGAATGAAATTTAACTAGAAAGGCATGTTTGGAGATTATTTTACTGCTGGAAAGAAATAAAAAGGAACCTATTTCACTTAACTGTCATCAGGACTACATATAACCAAGAAAAGTGACCTATTAAATTTATTGTAATTATAGAAAGAGGGAAATACTGATTTCTTCCCAAGATATTTCATCACCTCTCAAAAAGGGATAAAAATACAGATATAATTGCACACGTACTTGCCGGGGAAATGCCTCTTTGTCACTGCAAGAGAGATATAAATGCCCTAAAATCAGCTAAATGTATCAAGAAGGATAAAAAAACCGTAACTATGGTGGGAATCTTATCATCTTGACTACTTCCCATCTTGAGTGATTTTACAGAAATTGTTTCAGCAAATGAAACAAAGTTAGGACTTTTGTCAAAGATCTGCATCTCATATTCATTGTCCATGAAGCATACAAATTAAAGGTGAAACATTAATGTACCTTCATGACACTTTTTTCTGTAGCAGTCTAAAAGTAAAACAGACTTGTATCAATGGCCTGATACTTTTACTGTTGAAGATGTAGATTGTAGAACTAAAAATAAACAGAACAAAAAAACCCCAAAACAAACAAACAGACACACACCAGCAAAAACCCAAAAAACAACCAACCAATTAAAAAAATAAAAATAAAAAACCAAACAACAAAACTAAAAGTCAGACCACAAAATGTTTTTAAAAAATGTTAATAGACGTTAGGAGCAAATTATATACTTAAACACATTTTGCTTCTGCTTAAATGATTTCCACTCTTCCAGTAAAATAAAACCATGTTTCTCTCTGAACCAATTAAACAAACCACACTGATAAAATTGCAAGACAAGAACTATTCAAATAGAAAGTATGACACTTGCAAAAAGTCATAAACAAAAAATACTGAATTTATTTCTCTAATAATGGAAGGGTTCAAATAAAGGCCAAATGTATTAGATTGGGCTTCTTATGTTTAGCAATCAGTTGGATAATTCAGTCATAATGACAATCAAAAAATTTTATAAAAATATTTGATTTTCTTTATTATCTATCATAGAAAGTATTTTATCTCCCTCTCTGCCCTTCTTTCCTTGCAACTGTAAAGGTGTTACAGGCTATATTAAGTCTTTCAAATTTTCCCACTTCCATAAATATAACACCCTAATTTCTGATTTTCTATTCCCTCATGTGTTTTAAATAATTATTTCATGTCTCTCTCTAAAATCAGAACTGCCAGAATATTTACTGACCTTTGATCCATTCCAGTTTTGCAGTTTTCCAGTTTTCCGACCATTTTAATTTGAGAAACCGATTGCAAACGCACAGACACATCGGTACGACTGAAAAATGTTTATTTTATATTTTAACAAAGGGATGCACAGAGCAGTTGGCAGGAGTTGTGTTCTGTGCATGCTGCAATCCTCAGTAAGGATGAGAGTTATTCACCACCAGCTGTTTATGGTGCACTGATGATTGTGGGCCAATTGACCAGGGATTATTTCTTCCTCCCTACTCTGAGGTGAAGTGTTTACACATTCTCTGAATACTGCTGATGAGGAGTCCCCTGGGAAAAGGCTGGAACTATGCTGTAATCAGATTGTTTCCGAAGTTTTGCTAAATATTTGTGATTTGGGTTTTTAATTCTGACCTGCATGCTGTAGTTTTCTAAATCATTGAAAAAATAGTGGTATGGCTTATATAGCTAAAAGAGAAGAAACTAAAATAAAAACAAATCTATCTATCTATCTATATCTCTCAAACAAGTCCACAGGAAATAGTCATCAAATTAAATCAGTCTTAAGGGCCCCCTTCTCATAAGAGATATTGGAATGAATCTTCTGGTAGCAACAAAATTGTGCTTTCTTAGCTGTGGAGCAGCATGGTAAAATCCATCCTGTCTCCCCATGTAATAGCCACAGACCTCAGTGCAGTTATTTGTAATTTACATCATAGCCATTGAGAGAATTTATCCATTCATCCATAGAAAATTAAGTAAATCAACCCAATCCTTCTAAAAAAGCCCAAATCCCTGGAAACAAATTTGTTTATAAGAACATTTCCAGCCATTAGTATCACTGAGGAGATGAATTTTTAAAAAAATAATCAAATTAGAACACAAGGAAATTAAATGTAAACCCCAATATTATTAAACCATAATAAAGATACGATAAAGTCACTAAAGACTTAATACTGATTCCATCTCTAGAAGTCCATATACTTCAGATGATACATTGTATATAGAATTAACTTCCTAGAAAATACATTTAAAGGTGTAGCAAAATCAGTAAAATGTCTGGAGCACACCAAAAGCAACTGTGCTTAGGAAGAGATTTTTTATATTTCCTTTTCCATAACTAGGTCTGCAACTTAAAAGTACATTTTTAACTGAAGAAAACAAACTATGGAGAGTGCAAATAGTATGTAAACTACAGCAAATTTGAAAAGCAAGTAATTAAAGAAATGTGTCTAACTAATCTCGTATATGTTTTCCTCAATTAGTAGAAAGAAATGCAGTTATGACTTTCTAAAGAACCTGAGCATAAACAGACACATAAAATATATTTATAATGAAATTTTCCACGTGTGTCTCCCTTATTCCCACTGAGGAACAACTTATTTGCAAAGGCTGATGTTGTGCTGGGACAGAAGAGCCTAAAAACCTCTCATGTTATCTGGAGCTCTAAAAAAGAATACAGAAGGGAGAAACAATAAATGAGTTTGTAACCCATACTGAGTAAAATTCTGCGTGGATCAGCAACAGAGCTGTGAGGTTTATATGTCTTTGGAGGTGATCCCCATATCTCATATAGACTTCCCCTTGTAACTTGAAGTAATATTTACTCCAATTCTTCTACATTTTTCTTTTTCCTTCCTCCTTCCCCATGCTCACATTCAAGTCCTGTGCAGAGCAGACAAATGGTTCTAGCACTTCTGAAATGCAGAAGCCAAGGGGAAATGAAACAAAAAGTTATTCAGCTTTATTCAGATAGTTCCTGCTGAGTTTATTCATTAGGTTTTAGGTGTACAATGCTAAACCTGGCAGGAAAATCCACAATGGAAAGAATAAAAGCAGCAGAAGCCTCGATGAAAAGGAATAAGGAAGTAGAAAGGGAAGAAAGTGTGGGAAGGTAGGTCCAAAAGGACCCTGAAAAGTACCTTTCTACCTTCTTCAATAAACCCACATCATTTCATGGCATTGAATAATCAACAGTCAGTGAGGACCACTGCACAACCAATGCACACCAACTGACTGTGGCCAGAGGTGTGACTTTCCTCCCTAATTGAGTCTTTCTCCTGTAAAATTAATGTTTTTCTGTTTGTTAATAAACTGGCTGATTATGACACATTTTCCTTGTATTTTTTGCATCATTATTTTTGTCAGAAAGTCAGTTTCAGAAATGAAGCTTAAAAAGAAAAAAAAAAGAAAAAAAAAAAGTCTTTCTCACTGACAATTCTACTGACGAAAAAAATCCCTAAAACAACAAAACTCTGGGCTCAGATACTCAGGATAAAATCTTCTTGAACAGGCACTCTTATGGAAGGCATTGGAAGTTGTTCAAGAAGTCAGATGTTTCTCAGATGAGTAAATTCCTATTGTAAGAGATAATCAATGCGCAGTACATAGGCTAAGGCTGTTATAAAAGTATTGGACTGAAAAACAGTTTCACTGCTTTCACTGCTTACATTTGTGCTCATTCTGGAGCTGTTTGCAGTGCCTAGGAGAAACCCTTCAAATGTTTGCCTTCAACGTTTTCCATTGTTNACTGAAAAACAGTTTCACTGCTTTAACTGCTTACATTTGTGCTCACTCTGGAGCTGTTTGCAATGTTTGCCTTCAACGTTTTTCATTGTTTTCCTTTAAATCCTTCCTCATTCTCTGAAGATAGTGCAGGTGTTGGCCATAGAACACAGCCCTCATTGCCTGTCATCCTGACTACACTTCCCCACAATTTCCAGGTCTCCCCTTGTATGGTTGCCAGAGTTTAGGTCCATCTACAGTTCCACAAGTTTGCACATCCTTATCACAGAATCCTTAAAGTTGGAAAAAACCTCCAAAGTCATCGAGTCCAACCCCTTTGACTGATCACCACCTTGTCAAGTGCAGTTCAGCAGTGTGTGCCACCTCCAGTCCCTTCTTGAATGATTGTGACTCCACCACCTCCCTGGGGCAGCCCGATCTATTGACAACCCTTCCAGTGAAAAAATTCTCCCTTCTTATATGACTGTAGGTGCTTACAGGTTAGAATGTACACTGAAATGATTCCTGCTCCAGAGTCAACAACCACTTTATCAAGGAAAAAAAAAGGAAAAAAAGAAAAGTGAAAAAAGGTCAACTATTTAGGCCTCTTTAAGGATACCTAAACTACAGCTTATTATGCTACTGCAAGTAGTAAATTTCAGCATGGTCTTTATCAAACAGCTGTACATGAACCGGTGGTTGATTATGGAGCCCTGAGGTTATGAGGCCCTTAAGTCTTCTATTCTTAAGCTAAGAATATGAACTCAAATTCAAACACTATTTTTCAATTAAATCATTGGTTGCAGTCCCAGGGAAGTTATGAGATTATTATTAACAGGTGTGCTCCATGCTAGGCAAAAGATTGAGAATACCTTTCCTTGCAAATAAGGTTGTGAACTAGACATATGGGTTATATCTGAGACTCCAAAGGAAATTTTGGCCTCCCTGAAGGTAATGGAATTTAGTCATTTTATAAAATGACATTTATTATAAAACGACATTTATAATAAAATACCATTGTCATGTTAGCAACATTTTATTTCCCATCACTGAACTTCTCGAAAAAGTCACTTCACCTTTCTAAACACCCTATTCTTGAGCTATAAAATAAAGATAATAATGAATTACTTCTCTTTGTGAGGTATTTTTAAAATTATGATAAAAGCCATCGTAAGTCTGCATTCTCAGGAATACAGATTTCACTTCTGCGTGTCAAATATATGGCACCCAATTGACACCACAATGTTCTTCAATAGAAGATTGGTTCTCTACTAACGGAAAATTAAGAAATAAATTATAGGGTTATACTGAAGTTTTATAGTTCTGCATTCATTTGCAGCAGTTAAAGCTTGGCCATTTATCCTGGCAATGAAATAGATATTTAAAAGTTCTATTAAGATGAGAACAAAATCTGGCTAGCACAAATGACTGATCTTAAAGTTACATTCATTTCTATCAAGCAGTGATATTTTTATGGTCCATTCTCCATCGACACTTTGGCAGGTGTCAGAATAATAGCACTGAGCATCAAGGAATTCCCAGAGCTGAGATCCTCAGCAGATGTAAATCAGCAGAGCTAGAATGCATTAGAGTCACAGGAAATTATATCACCTCAGAATGTGCTCTCAGGTATCTGCTATCCCCACTAAAATACCTCTCAAGTCAACAGTGTGCACTGTTATCACTCCAATACCATTCTGTATTGAGTCTTAAAAGTCATGTGCTAAGCCTGTGAATCAATGCAAAATCCACCAGACTAGAATTGATTAAATTATTGTGATGAGTTTGCAAATTTTCTGCATTTTCTGTCCAGCTTTTTCATAGTCTTACATTTTCTATGTGGCCTCATTTGCTTTTAATTAAAAGGACATCAGTTTTATCCAGTTCTAAACAACAACAACAACAAAAAAAAGGCATTTTCAAGTATAATTTGGGAACAGAAGGCACAATCTAAAGATATTATAGACTTCAGCAATAAAATTGGAGGGGAAAAAAACCCTTCTGAATACAAAGCAACAAAGTTTCATCTTTATAGATGCCTTCCTTGTGCTTTCAGGACCTGGCTGTCCACACCCAGGAGCTGCACAGGTTCCAGGAGCTGTGAGATTGGCTTGTAAGACTGTTCATCTTTAGATGTTGGAAGTGATCTTCACACACTGTCTCTGTGGGGCTCACAGATGGCATCACACAGTGGCCTCTTTCCCCAGGGAAAAAGCACAGGGAACAAGTGCAGAGCAGGGCTCTGGCTCCTGGGGCACAAGCCAGTGCAGATCAGTGGCTCTGAGAGCAGCATCCCAGATCCCATCACAGACCACCAGGGGAAAATGGAAAGCTTCATGAGCACTTGGCAGCAGCCAGCACGGTGCCCCCTGTAATGCCACAGTATTTCCCTCCCCAGTTAGCATTGCTTTCCTGTAATTAAACTTGTGGGTTCTATAGAGAGATGGTGTAGCTATGGAATTTATGATTAAAAATGTTGCCACCAAATTGCAGATTGCAGCTACATCCATGCATCCTTAATGGATCCCATGGTTTTGGCAGTGAGTAATAGGAACAGATTTTCAAGGGAAAATGCCACAGAAGGTGAGAGAATAGAAAATTGCTTTGGTGTGGTAGATATATCTGCAAAACAAAGCCCACCACTGCACAAACCACCAGCTAAACGCTATAAACCATGCATTACAGCTCTTCTGTTGATATTCTGAAAATAATTATGATTGTGAGCTGTCAGAAAAATTCACTGCACCAGTTATGTTCATCACCGACTGACAACCTACCTAGGCAAACCCTTTTGAAATCTGAGCCTCCCACAACACTAATGAGCATTAAAGAACAAAATATATAGCTCCCATGAGTCAGAGGCACAGCATCACAGCTTACCACTGCTATAAACAGTAAATCTTTACATATGCCTATTGGCAATGATGCTCCACAAATGTCAGCATAGACTCCTGCTTTCCAACTTCATCAGCAACGCTCCTCTTCATTACATTTGCAATGTGCAACCTAAAATCAAGCACACCAGCAGAGAGAAGCATGTTTTACACAGAGATATATATATATTTTTTTTTCTCTTGGGGTGGGAAGAAGAAGGGTGATATGGTCAGGGTTTTGTGTGACTTTCAAGCATGGAGTGCCCACCCCCCACCAAAGCTTTCTAGGTTTTTCTCTGAACA
Organism: Rhadina sibilatrix; assembly: GCA_013400275.1. NCBI lineage: Eukaryota > Metazoa > Chordata > Aves > Passeriformes > Phylloscopidae > Rhadina > Rhadina sibilatrix. Next base: position 14,845 of record VWYO01016080.1, on the reverse strand, counting down.
CTATGCTACTGTTGGTTTTCAGTGAAAGGGGATTTTGTTTGTTTTGGTTGGGGTTTTTTGGCTGTATTGTTTTTGATTGTTTTGTTTTGTTTTTCTTTTTTTTTGTTGTTGTTGTGTTTTTTTT
>VWYO01016080.1:0-14700 GCA_013400275.1 Rhadina sibilatrix | reverse complement strand
TTTTTTTTTTTTTTTTTTTTTTTTTTTTTTTTTTTTTTTGGTTTTTATTTTTTTTTTTTTCTCAGCAAACTTCCCATGGAACCCTGCCACAGTCTCTATCATATTCTATTCTGCAAAGTAGCCATTTGTCACCATGTCATATGTGCCACAGGATCTCATTGAGGTGTCATGCCCTCAAAATCCATTCCTGCTTCCAGGAAAGAGACACAATAAAACAGGAGTATATATGCCACTAAAGAAAGAAATTGTTTTGTTTGTCAGGACTGTTGAGAGCAGTAACTTCACTCGGAGGAGCACTCTCAGATAATTTTAGCACAGTTGTCACATACACAGATAAACCCAGTGAAATATAGCTTTCAAGATCATTATTTGTACAGCATTTCAAAACAATTCATCTTGACCTAGTGCTTTCATACATACATGATCCTTGGAACTCCTGGGTGCATCCCCAGGCCACCCAAAAACTGACGCCTAGATAACACGTAGTAATCAACTGTGAAGTACTATATGAAGAATATAATTTTATTTAAATAAGACAACAAACAGCACACATTGCTAAGTACAGTTTTATGATAACATACTAGAGAAAGAATAGGAAAAATGTTCAAATTATGAGAAATATTTCAGCTTCCTTCTCTAAAAAGCTGGATTTCATTATGCAGTCAGATAAAAGAATATAAGTTGTGCATGCAGAACAGTATTTTATTTCATTGCCCCAGTGGTTTCCAGGATGGTTCCATGGAAATCTGCCCTGTCCAAAGGGAGTTATAGATGGATTGCAGGCAGGAAAGGCTTCAAGTGCAAGGTTAAAGTGGAAAACCTTCAATTGGTGAGAAAATCTTCTGGCACATAACAGAGCACTCATGCACTTTGGACCACTCTGAATCAATAAATATACAGCCCCCAGTGATCTTTGAGCATGGACTGTCCCACATGCACTGTTCTTACCCTAATGTCAAATTCCTGTGTCCTGGATTTTCTGTATCTACCACTGACATAGGGGTCAAATGATACATGTGATCAATAAGTAAGAATTGCACTAGGGAACTTTTCCTGCCTTCAGAAGCAGATGTTTGGAAGGGTCCTTTGCAGAAAATTCCTTACAAAGCCACAGTTTTGATTGATGGGTAAAGGAGAGAGGTAAAGAGAAATCATTAGCCAACCAAAAAGTCAAAGAGGAGAATTAGAGCTCAAATTGAAGTGTTCTATAGGAAGAAAAAGGCAAAAGAAACATCCAGCATGTCCATACAGGTCTGATCTTCCTAACCATGGACACATGATTTGCCCAAAAGCTTGTCAAATAGATGAGATTACAGCACTGGTCTTGACAGCAGTGAGAGCTTTGAGACACAACAACTGGCTTTTTGGCAGACAACCCTTGGTATTCTGTGCCCTCCCAACAGCCCATCTGGCAGCTGGGTTTACCCTGTCTGGCAATGAATCACAAGGAGTGACACAGACTCTGCTGGTCCTGCTCTTCTTCCAGTAGGAGGGGAGGATGCCCCTTGTGACTTGTGACCAAAAGGAATGCAGCAGAATGGTGTCACAGGCCTCCACAGTAAGAGCTGGAATGGAGCCACCAAAGCTCCATTTCTGTGACAGGAATCTCTAGGAATCTGACAAGTCTGGCAAGGTAATCTTCCAGAGAGAGAGGAGTTTGCAAACACTTGAGCAGTTACTGTGGTTTCTACAAACCAGATGACAAAGTTGTCTCTTGGTTTCTTTGGTCATACACCTATGTCTGAAAAGCATTCAAGGAGCAACAAAAAGAAATTACATGGAGCCTAGAAAAAGTCTTTCCTTTCACAGGTTTAACATTTTCTGAGTTTTAATTTAATTAAATGCCTTCCTGGACTTCATCTGTTAAAAATGCTCATATTCTCTGTTGCTGACTCCATTCATTTAAGTGGATCAGAAGAAGAAAAGAAAGTCCAAATTCTGCCTCCAGGCAAGTTGAAGTCCAATGCAGCTTGGTATTCATCTTGCTCAAAAAGAAAAAACAACCAACCAAAAAAAAAGTGTCATATATCTCTACCCAATTAAATACCAGATAACATTTTTCATAAGTTTTTAGAGCACAGTAATTATTCTGTCCACCTCCTGCATAACCTGCCTTTTCACAGACACACTACTACAGTGATGCTTGTAATAAGTTTTACCTACCATTCACCCTGCTGAAATCTGTTAATTAAGACTCTCAGACACATGCAATAATCCTACCTTTTCTGCTCCTGGAGGACTATGCATATGCATGAGTGATCTCTGCAGCTGGAATGTTAACACTGCTGAGGGTAATATTCTATATATGGAACAGTAGCCATATGCCCACACAGCACACCTTGCTCTTTTTACATAAATATAATCCAAATCTACATTCTGGGATATGCAGTGCTTCAGGAAAGATAGTGTGGGAAGGGAAGGTTCACTGGGCAACAAATTTTCTTTAAGCCTTGAGGAAAAAAAGAGAGAAAAAGCTAGCAATAACAGTTCTGATGCTTCCCAAAAATAAAACACAGCTATCAGAACTCCCTGGCTATTTGACACCTCATTTTCTCTGCAGTAATAAATACATCTAAGGAAGCTTTTATTTTGATAGTTTTCTCTGAAAAACTCTCCACCCTCTACAATACAAGATTTTCAGTACCTTTGAAGTTCATTGCAGTTATTCAATCTTCCTTACCGCATAAAACACAAGAAAATGTCTTTTCTGGCTGAAAAACAAGAGACCTTTTGAGAGGCTATCCAAGCATTGTAATATTATAGGATACAGAATTCTTATGCAGTCCATCAGGAAAAGCAGACATCTCAGAAAGAGAGACCAAAGTTTATCTGGATATCTTCTCCAGTGAGATATTCACCTCACAAGCTGAAGGCCACTGTTTGATGCTCCTATTGCTCTCAGGATTCTGACTCTTCTCTTTCACGTCCCAGCAATGCTCTCTAAGCACCTGGTTATTCCAAAATGCAGGACAATCCCAATATGCCCCAGGTGTGCTTCCACATGGACAAGAAAGGTGTTCAGTCAGGAGAAAACCCCATAATCATTTTTACTGCCCTTCTATTTCCTCTCTGATGACCCAGACTGGGACCCAGTTCTCCTACTTTCTAAATATTTGATGTGCTCATGAAATGCTAAAGTGGACTTTAATTCTCATTCTTCCTTTCTGTGAGAAAGTTACTGCCTGCTCAAGCACATTGCAGACTTCAAATAATGTTCTCCAATAGGAATGAGATGTGCCCCCTTAGTCTTTTCCATTCTTAAACAAGGTCTGTTTAGTAAACAGGATATTTAAGATGACTTCTGTACACAGGAACATAATGTTAGTATAGCTCTAGCAAAATATGAACTTTATCATTATCTTGCAATTTCCATTCTTAATGTGCAGCAACCTTCCTTTCAATGTGGACTTGGCTGGCCTAAGCAGATGCAGTCAAGTTCTTGCTGTTTGCAGTGCTACCAAACGAGCTGCATTTCATGACATGATTTTCCATTTCAAACAATAAAGTCTCCTGTCTCAGGGGACTTGGAATTCACAGAATCTGCTCTGTACACTAGTCCAACTGAATCACCATCCATATATCAGAAGACAGTAACTGATATTCCTAAGGCAGGAAGGAATTTTTTTTTTTTTTTTTTTGCCTCATATTTGAAGTTCAGGAAGTAATTTATGTTATAAGACATGAGGGAGACAAGGTAACTATGTCACAGCTATCCTGTGTCTTTATGGCAGCTCAATCAAATGAAACCATTTTTTTGAAAAAGAAAAATATTCAGATTTATCATTGCGCTTTTTTGATTAAAAAAACTCTCAAAGACATCCATGGTGAGTTAAACAAACAAACAAACAAGGGCAAAAAATCCCCTGATTTTGAAAATATTCATTTTTCTGCAGCACATTTGGACAGAATATTTTCAACTAGCTGTAATAACCTTGCAGGAAATGATGCATTTCATCCACAGATCCTATTCTTTTGACAAAGATTTTTTTCCTAATACATAGAAGTCATAATAATAAAAAAAAAAAAATGAATGCACACTTACCTCATAGTAAATGAAAACAACATTTTGCTACTAATTTTTCAAGGGACAGAATAACCAAGATGGTCAAATTCCAGCTTCTGTTCTACAGAAATTCTGGGAGATTTTTCCTTAAAAGAAAAATGGGAAATAAAAAACAATGGAAATTAGTTGAACTTCTTAACTAAAGTTAAGTCACTCAGCTGCAACATAACAAATAAAATAATAATAAATAGGACCAATACATCCTTCAGCTGTGCCACAAAAACTTTAATTGATTCTCATAGGTATTGCACAGGTGAAACAGAACAAATTAAATCTAAGTCATAAACCAAGATTTATTTTTTTTGTTCTATGAAATAAATCTTCCAATACCTTCTATCTTCATTGTGTTTCTCATACATGTAGGCATGTGTAAAAGCACCTTCAGGAACAGCAGAAATGCATTTAAATTAAGACAACAAAATTTTCACTGTGGTACCTCAGTGAACTCACTATGTTAGAGGTACTATTTGTGGAAATAACCCAGTTTAACATCTGAAGCCATGCATCTCTGGCAGCTATTGACAAGAGATTCTTGTTAGAATATGCCCCTTGTGAAAACAGAACTGTTCCCATCCTCAGGTGCCTTTAAAAGGTTGCTTAATTACTTAAACTACTTTTATTTTCAATTTATGCTTTCATGGAATGGTTGTGGTACCTAATTGATTGAACATTAGTTTCATTTTACATTATGTCTGATGAGTTATTGATTGCCCTTTGCTTTCAGGACACTTAGGCCTTTGCTGGTGAAGAGAGTGAATACTCCAAACCTGCTGCATCAGTGACTTGTCCTAGCTGGGCTGTTGCAGACTTCCACACAAAAGATTCCTCCCCTTGCAGTCCATTGATCCAAGAGTGTGTGATGCATTTCAGTCTTGTGAAATGCTCCTCTGGTTGTTTTTTTTTTTCCTTCCTCTCATGGCTCCAGTCTTTGAAAGAAGAAAGCTAAAAACTCAAAGAATTGACCCCTTCTCCTGTTGGGGCATTTAGAGCTAGAGAATTGCTACCATTATAGCTGTGGTTACTGATCTCAGCAAAGCATACAAATCAAACCTAAGTTCTCCAAGAGCATAAGATTTTTCCATAAGGCTACACAGTGGACTCTAAATCTTCTTTCTGGGAATTTGTGCTTCAGCTCAATGGGCAGTTTAAAGGGTTTAAAAACCACCTTTTAATTTCAGTAATTTGTTTTCCTTGCTGTCATTTTAGTTTTGTCAAATGAAGGTCAGCACACGTTGCAGGGACCACTTGAAAAAGTAAAACTAAGTTGTTTGTATTGGTTAAGCAAGTGAAAGAAGACTCTCTGAAATGGTTCTGTTCTGAGGGTACTTAATCAAGCAGAACAGATGTTTATTATACAATTAGGGAACACTTTGCCATCAGTATGAACAATTCATGAAATCAAATTGCTCCATAATACTTTCCATTATTTCACAAACACTTGCTGTGAAGAATTGAGGGTATGCAAAAGCCCAGATCTTGTGTTATTCTCCAGCCCCAGGCTTTATTTAATTACCCAGCAGGGGAAACAATGCTGCCTGTTAGCATAAAGCCAGAAGAGCTGGAGCTTGCTTCAGCAGCCAGCCTGGTACTGAGGGCTTGCAGAGGAGGGCTGTGTATGAGATGCAGCACAACTCCACTGCCCTGTGCTCATCCTGCTCCAAAACATGGCAGGAAGGTAAGAGACCATCAGAAGTAGAGAATTACCCACTCCCAGCTTCTTGTGCAGAAGATGCTGTTATTGGTACCTTCTGGCCCCAAGCAGCCAGCACCCAGAGTTCAGGTGTGAGAGTGGGGCAGTGACCTGTCCCTCAGCAGCTCAGAGGGGGCCCTCTGCTTTGAAGAACAAAGGATTTACCTTTTTTGGGCAGAGCAGTTGTTGTGCTACTCAGCCTGAGGGATGGAGAATCATTTCTGACCCATCTCACCAAGTCCAGTGAGTCCCTAACAGGGGAGCACCCTAATTTTGGTGCTCCACTCTCACTGTACCAGGTCAGGGGGTGCTTCCTCAGGAGCTCAGTGCTGTGGTGCTGTGGATGGCAGGACACCACTCAGGGAGGAGAGAGGAAATTCTGTCACAACTGCTCGGGAAAAGACTGGGAGAAAAGTTGCCAAAATGATGATTGGCTAGTGTCTGAAGTGGAGAAATGCTCACTGGAAATCAGCTCCAGGACGACCATCTACTGCCCTTGCAATGCTGTCATCTGAAACAACTGAGCTCAGAATAGCCAGACCCCAAAGAAGGAAGCTGCACCTGTGGCTGGAACCATTGAAGAGGTTACTTCACCAGAACTTTTATCATCAAGACCAGGGTTCAGAGACTTCCTTGACTGCATTCTTTCTTGAGGGAAGGTCTCCCTTGCAGAGTGAGTGGTGAGCATCCAGCTTTCACTGCTAAAACACAGATGCCCTAGCTCCCTGACCACATCTCCCATAGTCTATAACTGTGCACATGGAAACCATCCCAAACTCCAGACACATCCACTGACATTCCCAAATTAGTTCTGAGAACAATTGTTACAAAAGTGCTCCAGATCTGCACAGATGGAACTATCTGATAATCTGATAGATAAAATGCCAATGGATGGTGCTTAAGAACACACAGTTTCACTCCTGAGATTCATGGGACTCATTTACCCTTTCACTCATTTACCCATTCACCCTTTCAATATAAGGCCTTTCACTGCTGTTGCAGATGGTCTCTTATATCTGCTCTTAAAAAGGTAGCTCTGACTTAAACCCTTTTATTTTTTTTTTTTTTTACCTCACATGCCGAAATCTCTTCAACAGCACTACCAGAAAGAAACTTTTACAAATTAATGATTTGCCACATGCAGATATAATGATTTTTTTTCAGGTCTAGACTCCAGGTCTGACTTCTAGCGTTCCCCAGTACCATCAGTTCCCATGCATTTCCCATGCTGCCATTGTTACTGTCTTTTCAACCTTCTCACCCACTTCCAGGTCCCAGCCTAGAAAAATGGAACAGTACATTATTTCCTGTCACCCATTTCTAATGATAGTCATTTGTTCTGTTGCTGGAGTCACTGAACTCTGCTGAGATACAGGCATATCTTAGCCTTTACATAAACATTTCCGTGTCTAAAGTTTGTATTTGTTTCAACGCAGAAAACTTTGAGTGAACAAGAGAGGTTACAATGTGAAGAGTTAAGGCAGAGAGAAGACAGCTGAGCTCTAGTAGATCTCTAGCTTGTAGGTAGCAATCGTAGTTTGGAGCTGGAATAGCTTTGTAATTAACAAAGTCCACACTGTTTATATAAGTGATTCATGTTATATTCATGTTCAACCTCATAGGTACAACACAATAATGTGACTGGTCTGTTTCTTTTCTTTCCCAGTTTCATATTAAGAGTTTGCTAACACATGATGACTGTGTTATCAGTTATCAGCTGGAATCACAATTCCAGCACTGCAATTGCAGCTTGAAAAACACAACTAAGGAGCAAATAGAGCAAATATTGCTCTAAATTTAAAAAGGCTTATTCCAGCAACTAATCTCTTAGTATTATTTAGCATTTACAATATGTACCATTCAACTAAGTGTTGGCAGTGTGTTAGAATCTGCTAAAAACTCCTAATATAAGGCCAAACGTTATGACCAGAAACTGTCACAATCAGTGATAGATCAACACCTGACCAAAAGGAACTTAACATTCATTTTCAGTTCATTGTATGGGTACTTTTCTCCTGCAACCTCATACTGTTTTCTTTCAATGTGAATTGCAGTTGAAAGGCTGTATCTTCACAAAAGAACCCTGCTCTAGAGAGGGAACAAACAATAAAGGATAAGCAACCTAATATAACTCTATCTTTGGCATATTCAGACTGCTAGTCTTTGAAAATATTTATTCCTCTGCTTGGCACTTGAATGAATTTCTCTGATATCTTCTTACATTGCAACAAAATTCATTTTTTTTTTTCCATTCAGACCTTGTCTTTGTGTAACCCACAGTAGTGCATACCCTGCTCGGATGTTACTTACTTCTTTCACTTTATATTTTGTTTATACTTGATCTGGTCCACTTTATTTCTTCTATGATCTAAAGAAGAAAGAAGAAAGACACCTCTGCTTACCACAGTATGGGCTGTCCATAAAAAAAGGGAAGGAAAAAAAATATTTTACTGCAGGTGAAAGAAAAAATATCAGGAACTGAGAAGGGAATCAGATCAGATCTGTTAATTTTTAAGGAGATTCGAGGAGCATATATGTTGGGAAATTGGCCCTGTGGGAATAGAACTGATATTAAATCACTTGGAGAACTGCACCACAGCTCTTCCTGCAGCTGTGCAGCCTGGTCAAGAAGAAATGTTAATAAACAAAGGGTTCCTTCCCTCTCTTGCAGGTTTTCGGATCTGTAACCAAACTTCCCACAAGACTTTAGATGTGGCATTTTTTTGCTCAACTTTCTTGGAGGAGAAAAGTGATAAAAATAACAAACTAAACCCTCTGTGACAGGAACCAAAAACACCTTCCTACCCACTTTGCCTTTCATTCAGCATGCCTCTCAACAAGGAAAGTTCTCTCTGGTCTGTGCTCAGCCCTTGCACTGCAGATTGTCCCTGCCTTTTAGTCAACTCACTATATAAAATTCCTTTGAACACAGTTCAGTCTTGACTGCACTTAGTGTTTAAATGCCATATGGTATCTGGCCTTATAAATAAATAACTTCTGTTGGATCACTGAGATTATTGCTCGAGTCCCTTTCTGCAATTGTTCTCTTTTGAAACAGATGCAGAAGAAGTTAATAGGGTAACATAATCACATAATATTTAACATAAAACTATTTTATTGTAGAAAGTTAGATATCTTTCAACACCTACTTGGAAAAAGAGAAATATTCCCAAGTAAAAACATTTTGAAATTCTTTTCCCTGCCCCAACCCTGTTATCATCATTAAAATTTTCAGTTTGCACTAGTTCATGACAAATGTGAATCAACTAAAAGACAGATTTAAGAAAAGACAGTAGCAGATTTTCATAAACAACATCAGATCTTCTAAGTCTATAAAATCACTGTAAATGGTTTTACTGACACTGAAAATTACTTGGCATGGCCCAGGGAAGGAAAGAATTACTTTCAGAAAATATTGCTCAACACTGACCATTTCTACTTCATTAGTTTCACACTCAGCTGTGAAAAAAAGAGGGTTTCTCCCCAGAAGAGAGATAGACTTTAATGCCTACCACTAAAATACTGACAAAAATCTGTCATTCCTTTCCAAATATTTGTAAAATTTGAAGACAGTAACATTTTGGAATATTCTTTTATATTCAGTATAACCATATATATGTATATGTATAACCATATATATAACCATTTATATTCAGTATTTGCAAGGTTTTGAGACCAGCTAATGTGTGAATTAAGGTGGGGTTTTTTTGTTTTGTTTTTGTTTGTTGTTTTTGGTGGGGTTTGTTTTGTTGTGTTTTGTTTTGTTTTTTTCTAACACCATTTTTATTGACAACACCTTTTTCCATGAATCACTTTCATGCCAGATGTTCATGAGATCAGAGTTGGGACATACCAGCTTCTGCAACAATAGGTCTTGGTGAAGCCAGAAGTCTGCAGCTGCAGAGCCAAGAACAAGAGGAATCTACTTGGCACTGAATGCTCAGCTTTGCCCATAAATGTTTTAAAGCAGCTCTAAAACTGTGGAAAAAACATCCTGATCTTGCATTATAAGGAGTCTTTGCCATTTCCTAAGCTAAAATAAGCACACAGTTCTGCAGACTCTTTTAAAATCACCACCTTACTAGGGATTTATTGCAAACGAGGACTAAGACTTATCACCATTTTTGGTTGCCATGTGGTGAATAAGATCTCCAGAGGATTGCCACTTCCAGTGTGATTGAGGACATACACCAAAACCAGAGAAGAGCCAGCAGAAATGTTTACAAAACAGACAGAAAGGTCACCTGAACCTCTAGTGCCATGTCCAAAGAATTGGATAAATCTTCCTGCTTTAAGCTTTAAATTAAAGCTTTAAGCTTTTAATTACCTTACTGGTAAAGGGGTAATAGTAAACTGCATTTTAGAAAAGCAAAGCAACTTCCTGGACTGAGAAATGGAAAAGTGAGGGAAAAAACTCCACAAACAACCATGACCAAACTCCCAAAATCACAGCTTATTTACTTCTGAAGAAAAAACATAGTGAGGATTTTTGATTTTTTTTTTTTTCTGAGTAGATGTTACAGTGAATACAAAAGCTCAGCAGTAATTGCACAAAGTTTTTATATTCTGTGTGCATTGTGTATGGATTTTTAAAAATTATTTCATATTTAATTTATGATCTGCTGCAGAGAATCTACTGAGTGAGTGCATATGTTTAACACAAATAAAAGAGGTGGTTTTAATGAAAAAGAATGCTATTTCCCCTTCAGTTGAAAAGGTGATATCCAGTGGATGGCTGGCTACTTCTTATTATAAGTTAACATTTACTTTCTTGCTGTAAACCCCATCCACAGGGGGGAAACAAAGAATACCATTATATACTTTTTTCTTTTTTCTTTTTTTTCTTTTTTTTCTTTTTGTTTAATGATTCAAAACTTACCCTAATGGGAATCTAAAGATGTATTAGAAGCAGATTTCATTTTGTTTCAGTGCACGCCTAGCATCACTGGCAACAAATAAATACCACAAACTGAAGAAAGAGAATTAGAATTAAAACTAATGCAAAAAGGTCACCTTTTTCAGCATACACTAGATCTGATTGTCATTATGTTTATTTCACAGAGCTACTCCTGCAGTGGGTGGCTGTTGTACTGATTTGCAGGAAAGTCATTAACCTGGGGAGGTACTATTTGAAGCCATTTATACTTCTACAGAGAAGTATTACAGGACCTTTGAGTTAATAACAAGTTTTATCCAACCAGTGCTGGATTACTGGGGTCCTACCAGGCATCAGCCACTGCCACTATTTATAAATCAGACTCTGAATCTTGCCTGTGGAGAAACTGAAGCTAAGGAGCTGCAGACTGGCCCCAAAACACTGCCTTTTGCATACAAATTGGTGACTTTTTCTCAGTCCAGAGTGTGAAAAGAACAGACTGGTGTCTGTTAGTAACATGACAGGTTGCAACAGGTAAGACATCTTACGATGTGGTTGCATCTGGGGCATATTGAAGAGTGCAGTCCAAGACCCAGAACATGAGAAAACTTGGGATTTTATTGAAAAAAAAAAGGCATAAACGTAGATCATATCTAAAAATCTGTGCCAAGGTTTTAGCATAAACATGATAAAAAGTTTGAGTCACCATAACATTAACATAACAATATCTTTTCTACCTGTGGGGCTAGTCAAATCGGGGTTTTCAAGGTTTGACAGGAAAAATGTGGTTAAGGTAAGAATGGAGTCCAAGTTCCCTGGCCATCCTAACAACAAATCCACCTTTCCTTTCTTATGTGGCAATTGAATTACCCACAGAGCAGCACTTGACTTCATGGACAAGTTGCTCTGAAGCCAAAGTGAAGATATGTGATTCCAACTCTGAAATATCCTCTGTAATACTTTACTCCTCAGTGTCCCTCGTCTTGCAAGATCCCATCACAACAGTATTATTGCAGTGTTTCACATAATTCCTTTTTTCTTATATATTATCCTGCAGGGAAACCATATTTTCCCAGCCCACTGTTAAAAGCCAAAAGTCTTTAACAAAGCTCCATTTTTAGAAATGTAAATGATGATAGAAAACAATAAAGTGAGGAGAGGAGTGACCAGAGATGTTCCCTAAGGGTTGTACACACATTACTCTCTTTCTTCCATCTCCAATGCTTTGCTAGGAGAGAAAATATGTGTGACATCCACCATGTATTTACTCATCTGTAGTGTCACCATTATTTTGACAGTAACACAGTATCACTATCACCTCTGAGCTGCAGGATAGCACAATGCTAAACAGCTTGAGGACTTCAGAAGAAACAATAAAATCAGTGTGTAAGCTCTCCTCAGAAAAGAGAAAAAGGGATGACTTATTGATTCTGAAATTTCTTGGCTTGGGACAAAACTGTCATTAACTCCTCCCCACCCCCCAAAAATACCCAAACAAAGCAAAAATTCCTAGGCTGCATTGTCTTGTGACTCCAGCAAAATACTGCTTTCTATGATCAGAAATTCCAGCCAGCCTTAAACTACACATTACATACCACCAAAGGTAGCAGTAATCAGGAAAAGATGAGTTTTAAATTGAATGCAAACACCATTTGCACTATCTAAGGTCAAAACATACAATTAAAAACAAACAAACAAACACACAAACAAAAAAAAAAAAACAAACCAAAAAACCACCAGACTCAAAACCTAAAAACAAAACCAAAAACAAACCAACAAAAAACATTGCAATGTGAATTTAGCTAGCACATTGCAACCTGGAAAAGGAAAGAAAATGCAGGAAGAGCCATGTGGCCAGAAAAATTCAACGAAGTTGGAAAACAGAAAGGCAGTGTTTCCTGAGGAGTTGGAGACTTGCTGAATTCCTGTTATTCTCATAAATACCTTGTTCCCAGGCTAAGGAGAAAAGTTAAGAATATCTTCTGCCAGGACACAGTGGGTAGGGGGAAAGTGCATTTGGAAACCTATTTATTTCTGCTCCATTTCACCTTTGGTTCTCTCTTTGGAGAGCCCAGCATTTACAGATTTATTTATTTTTAATATCAGGATTTTTTTGCTTACATATAGATAGTTTATGGTCAAATCACACCTTTTGGCATTCAAAAGCCTCTTTTTAAAATTTTGAATGCATTAATCTCACTGATTATGTGCCTTCAGATGGATTTCTTTTAATGATATTTAATAAAAAAACCACCAAACCCTACACTCAAGAGAAAAATTAAAGATTTCTAGTGGGTACAACGGCATACTTCAGAATCATCTCAGCTGTGAACTATTGCAAAATGTCACTCTGTGTGTGTCCAAACTTCAGAACAGGTACAATTTACAGCTCTGGCATCCCATTTGGTTTGGACTAAGCAACATGGTGAAAAACCTGACAAATTCCTACTGCATTTCCACCAGAAACTGGGGCTTGGGGGAGGGTTAAGATATAACAGAATAAGACCTGGAGGTATGTCAGGATGTGACTAAGATATGGAAAAATGAGATGGCTTTCCCACTGCTTTAGAAACAAGGTGTGAGTAGATCCAGGTGCTCTCACAATCCTGGAAGTCTTGATTTAGGGCTCCATCTAATCTTAATGCTGTTAAAGGCAACAGTGATCATTTCAAAAAACAAAGACTGTGATGTCTGTGGAGATGCAGTGTGCACAAAACATTTTTCCTAGTGTTCTTAGCAAAGCATCCAAAAACTTTTGTAGATCTGTAAAAAAGCAAACATTTCAAACCATCTTGGTGAAGACTTATATTTTATTTAAGGAAACAAACCCAGTGCTCTTTGATTCCCCAGGAATTTATCAGCATCCATTATCGTGTATCTCAAGGGGATAACCTATACCCTGTGGACCAAATAAATATAAAATTCAACGAAATAAAACCACCAGCCTAGTGCTTAGAGAATCAAATGCTTCCCACAAATATATTTTTCAGGTGTAAATAAAGACACTTGAAAATACAAGCAGTGGTACCTGAACAAACATGCCCACAGAAAGAGACAGTTGGATAAATTGTAAAAAAACATGGTAGCATTAATGAATAGCATAGGGATTGGGTCCAGAGAGAACAAGAAACTGATTCACCCAGAAACTGAGTGTAAGAAACTGATTGTGCTTCTGATTCATCAGTACTTGCTTCCATGTAGAATTCTTCCTTTCTATCAATAAAGTACTTTTATAGAGATTTTTTTTAGGGGGAAAAAAAATTGTTTTATGAATATTTTGTCCTATTTTTAAATTATCAAATACCTCAACATTGCAATTTCTAAATGTTGGAGTCTAAGCAATATTATGATTTATTATTCTCATAATTATTATCAGTCTTCAAAATGTTAATAATGAACAAAAATTGGATTTTACAAAAATAAAAACAACCCCCACTGATACAGAAATTGAAGTTTTCTTAAATAAAACACTTAAATGAGGAAATTGAAAATAACCAATTTTCAGTCCCACTGCTTTGCTAAAAACTGACATTCATTGAAACAATTTTCCAAAACCTTCATCTCCTACTGAAGGCTCTAATTTGATTTTTTTTTTTTTTTTTAATGATCATTACTATCACACGTCTGTGTGAGTAGTTGTAGGAAGCAGCTTAACTTGACACCACAAAAATACAGGGAGACTGCAGTTACCCAGGGAGCACAATTAGCTGCACGTGCATTATGAAATCCACACTTACTCTCTGCCACCCCTGGTCTGATATCAGAGCGCATGGTGCCACGGCGATACACCCGGGGCAAGAAAAGGTTCTGGCAACTGATGCTACTGGGAAGCTCAAACAGTCCTTGCCTATTCCCTCCAATACTCCACCACAGATGAAAAAAAAAAAGCAAACAAGTACTTCTCAAGCTGCTTGCTGCTTTTGTAAGGCCATGTGACACCACCAATGTCCTCCACCCAACTGGTTGCCAGTGCCCTAAACTGGAGCATTGACGCTGTTCAAGATTACAGCGACACGTGTTGTATCCCTCTGAGAGATGATTTACCCCAAAAAGAACCCCCTGATGCAATGA
>VWYO01016076.1:491777-504295 GCA_013400275.1 Rhadina sibilatrix | reverse complement strand
ACTTGTTCAGTTTTGCTTGAAAGTGCAGATAATAGACACAGAATATGTAGACACTGACTGACCAGAGATCACACCAGGTATAAAATGCACTTGTGCAGAAAATGTCATTGAAAGAAAAGCAAAAAGATCTTTCTGCAAACAGAAGAACTCTGCAGAGAAATATTGATATTAAAAAGATTACATTTTTTGAAGTATCCTAACAATACTGGGAGTTGAAATTAATCCATTGTTTCCAAATGAAGAAACCAATGTGAAAAAAGTTTTGGTATACACAGCGTTTTAACTTCAGTTGGTTTCCTCAGTTCCTGTTCTGTATTTTGAAGTTGTACTGCAAAGAAGGCTTAATTCTCAGTTTTCTCACTGATCCTGTAGGGCTGAGATAAACCAAAGTACAGATCATGCAGAATAAAAAAGTAACCAGAATGAGAATGGTACAGCACATGAGACAAAGCAAAACATTTTATAACTTCATTAAGTCTCCTGGATGCATTTACACAAATGTCCCTTTGCACATTCTGATTTTTTTTAAATAATGATACTGCATATTCATTATAGGAATGTGAAGGTTTCTCTACAGCTCCTTTAGTTCACGCCTATTCAATGACAAAACATAATTCAGCTCCTGGATATGTAATCCCATAATTGCATAATAGATTAAACACAATATGGTCCTCAAAGACAAAAAAGGTTCTATTTATTTCCTACGATGTCTCATTTTTTTTTTTTTTATTTGAAGCAAGTCCATACTTTACAAAAAAGAATAATTTACAATTAAGTTTTAATTTAACAGACATTATTGATCTAAGCTCCAAAAGGATTTAGTGATTTTTTTTTTCTAAATTTGGTTTCAATCATCTTGTGTTCAATTTAATTAATTACATTGTGTGCCCTCAGCACTTTTGTGTTTAATTAGAATACAGCAGAGAAAGATTTTGCTTTAAAATCTCACATTATCTCATATATGCTTATTTATGGAAAAGCTTTTGCGAGAGGATGTAGAGCACCTCAGTCACTGTGAATGAACAAGAAATGGGACTCATTGTGTGTATATGCATTATTTTAATGGATTAATATTAGCCTCTCATATTCACATTTATTGACCTTTTACTCTCTAGTATTGTTTGCATATTTGTCAAGCACTTTTTATGTCTTCCTGTAAGTGGTGAGTTACCCAGTGTTGACAATGCCTTTGAAAACTTGAATTTAAAAGTATAAGGTATCTACATGGAGCTGCATAACACTGGAAATAAAGAGTTAGAATTAATTTCCATGATGGAATGATGTTTTAAAGTAACAGCATGATATAACACATGATTGTTGGTAACAAACTCTTTATCTTGGCTTGTCTTTTGCCAATGTTGGTTTCTCTGCTCTTCTATCAGAATCCATAAAATAGTGTTGTTTTTTAGTGGGTTTTTTGGGGTTTTTTGTTTAGTTTTTGTTTGGTTTTTGGTGTTGTTTTTTGTTGTTTGTTTTTTTTTTTAGTTTGCAATTATATTGGCTTAAGAATAATCATGTCATTTGACTATACAAAAAAACCCTCTTTTCTTAAAAAAAATCTGTAAGTTTTAGAAGGGTTTAGGGAATATGTTTAAATTTGCTCTCCATCATCTCAAACTTTTTAGTAACTTAAGTAACTTTACATGAATTCAGATCCTTTCTATCACTACATAAGGAAAAAAAACTTACCTTATTTTTTCTAATTTTCTGAAAAAAAAAGTAAAGAAAACTGATGGATCAGGCTAAAAAGGTAGTAAAATACTTTCTCTTAACATGACTGCTAACTATATATAAGTAAGAATAAATATCAAGTGATAGTCTCTGAAGTTTAGAGGGTCTAGTAGTAATATAATGATAACTAAATGGAAGCCATTAAGAAGACAAATACAAGCTCTTGACAGCAAAAAGATAACAGAAATAACTTAAAAGAGATTCTAAAATATAATCAGAAAATATTTTTTACTCATGAGGACCATCAGCAGTGGTACAGGGAGCCCCTGGAGGCTCCATCTTTGGTGAGGAGGTTCAAGAAAAATCTCTGAGCAGCTTACTCCCATCTCACAAGTGGCTCTGAGTAGGGGGTTGCTATAGAGATCTCCTGAGACCCTTTCCCACCTGAGTTATTAAATGAATCTATTTCATGATTTTTTAGACCTGCTTCAAAACCACCATATCATATAGCCTTTAGTGACCATTTTTGTAATGAGAGAATCTCTTCGTTCTGTACATGTCTTATTGCTCATAGACGTTGAAATCAGATCTTCAATTTGATTCTCCATTTTGTAAAAGTGAATTGTCAACATAATGTCTTATAAGAGTACATGATAATTAATCTATCTGTGTGATTTTTTCAGTCTCAGTCTTGAGTTTTCAAATGTTTGGAATAGGTAATGTTAAAACATGACTTTGCATATGCTTGAAAAAGACACTGCTCCTTGATACACTGTCTTCTGTTAGACAAAGGAAATACAAAACAGTCAGTCAGGTAATGTAAGTCAGTGATTTGTTCTGTGGTTCAGTAAACAAAGAATTTAACTAGCAATGTCTGTAGAACTTTTGAGAACTGTAAAACAATTTGGAATTAGCACTAAATTGATGAGTACATGTAAAACAATTAATCATAATATAAATCAATTAATCACAAGTACTAGAGTGTATAAAGAGAAAAATATTGCTCTTGGTTTTTCTGTAATATTTCCTAGCAATTTTTCTGAAGTGATGAATTCTGATCTCTCCTTTCTTGTGTCTTTTGCTTATAGACTGTTTCAACATAAATAAGACCAGGATGAATGAATCAGTTTCCCAATAAAATAATAAGAGATGCTCATTATTGCATTGAAATGAGTCCTTGTCTTACCCTGTCCTTCAGGNCTAATAGGCAGTTTCTTTGCCCTCAATATTTGGGGAAAAGCTTTTAAAAAAAAAAAAAAAAAAAAAGATAATCAACTGTCTTCATTATAAGATTTGTCAGTATGATAGAGCTAATATTAATGCATTTTAAATTGAAAATAAATAGCAGGGCTGACATTTATATACAATGCTAGAATGTGACAGGGTACTGTATGCTGTGATGTGTGTCATTGGCTGATGCAGGCTGAGCACATTATCCCCACTGCTCTTTCTGTGCATAAATCAGGGTAATTATTTAATCTTTAATTTTAAACAGCTACCACTTTTCTTTAGCTCTCACATTTCTTTCACAGGAGCGAGACAGACACTGGAATTATTTTTTCATCTCCCAAGGAGGACTTCCTGATGGGAGAAATTATATAGCAAATTTCAACATGAAATTACTTTGTACAGTTTGTCTGTCGCAAAGTCCTTGGCATGTCTTCTAACTGGCCATGTTCAATTCAAAAGCAGAATTGTATGCTAAAAGAGTGGCTCCTAATTTTGTGGCTACAGCACTTTTTGGAATGAGAGTTTACCAAGAGTATTGTTAGTGGCCAAATTCTGGCATATTTTTGAGCTACTTAGTCGATATTAAATTTACAGACAAAGAGTACTGTTAAATCCACCTAAAGTTCTACTTTTTTGCATAGATGCATGTCCTTTAATGGAACAATTGTATTTTAAAAATCAAAAATAGAACCAAATTTCATAATGGATAAATTTCTCTATAATAAGGTTCTTTTGTAGGGAAAAATGCCACATTTCCCAAATACAGATATCTCATTGCCTTCTGTAATTCACTTGTGCCATGATCTGTGCATGTAAGGTGACACTGGCCAGTGAAATAAATTTTAATAAACCTTCTTTACTATTTAGATCTATTTCATATCCTCAGAATTAGTGGCAGCTTATCAATAACATATGAATAAATATATCCCCTAATATAGGAGCTTATAGTAGGGGAAGATAATCTCTTCAAATCTCTGCATCCCTGGGGCAGCTAGGCTCTTTCAACAAGTGAGTCATAGTTGGAGCCAATGTGTCTCCATTGATAAGGCAGAAACTGAAAAAAAAGATAACCCTGGCACCTGAAATGCCAGGTTAGTAATGCTTCATTAACAATTTATCTAATATAATCTCCACCTCTGCAATACAAGTACAGCCTTGCTTGAGCTAAGAATAAAACTTCCTTTTAGAGACTGGAGGATGAATTCCACCTGCACTTCCCTTTCCAAAAGTTAAACCACAACCTAAGATTATTGGTGCTGAGAGGTGTTTGAGACAGCTACAATTTCACAAAGTGTATCAAGAGAGATTTATAAAAATAATCCTAAACCCATATTCGACAAAACAGACCCAAAATGAGAGTGTAAAGTGTAGAGACTTAAATAACTACATTTTAAATTATTGTACCCGAAAGAGCAAGGTCTGTTTTGTAGCTCCTTATTTCTTGTCAGAGTATTGTACACAATAGAAGTGAGGTGACATCAAGCTGGGGAGAATGGAGATAGAAAAATACTGCAAGGAATTTTAAAGTTATACCTGCAAGGAATTGAATGAATTTAGAGAGAGGCTATCACATATGGTGCTGTATTTCCTAAGTCTCCTTAGCCCTTTCTTTCTCCTTTTCTCTTGTACCACTCTGTCTAATCGTGTTAACTGCACATACCTTTTAAAAAGATATTAAAAATTAACTCCTGTCTTGACAATTACATTTTGAATTAAGTCTTTCAAAGATTCTTCACAAACAGGACTGGGAAATCCTACTTATTATTCAGTTTGCAATAGCACATACAAACTCCTGGCACTAGAGATTGTTTTGCTGACGTTGAAAGCAAGGTCCAGAACAGTGGGGTTAGCAAGTGTTCCCTCTGAAGTGTATCCTGGGATTCTGTACATAAACCTAGACAGCTGATCTGATGAACTGGTGACAGACTTCAGAAATTTCCATTTTGTATATCCTGCTACACATAGTGGTAAAGGTAGAGCAGTTCAGTATTCACACAAGACAGAAGGTCATATGGAGGGACACAGAGAGTCTTTGGATTTGACTGACCCTCTGGCCAGGTCCATAGGACCACATCTCTCTTGCAGACTTGGAGTGTCCCACAAATACACGTGCAGGGGAGGCTAAGTTTGGATATTATGAAAAATGTCTTTCTTGAAAGGGTACTGATGCTCTGGAACAGACCATCTGTCTGGAAACTGTCTTCAGAAAACTTGTAGATGTGGTGTTTAGGGACATGGTTTAGTGGTGGACTTGACACTGTAAGGTTGATGATTGGACTTGATGACCTTAGAGGTCTTTTCTATTCTTAATTATTCTGTGAATCAGTTTCTTCATGCTGGTTTGAACCATGACTCTTTCCCTCCAACTCATGTTGTGAGCTTTTCCTCTCCCTAAAAATCAGATGGATCTTCTGGCCTCTTGCCATCCTTGGATATTCCAACCCACAATTTCCCACAACAAGGATTTTCATTAAGGTTGGTTAATGTAGACACTCTTTCCTTAAATATTTTTCATGTTATTGCTGGTCCACAGAGCACAAAGATACAACATGGGACCAATTAGCTCTATAAGAAAATTGTGCCTAAATGCCTTTAATCCTCATAAAACAGGAGTGGATATGAAGTTCCTGTTCTGGCAACCTCCAGGAAAATGGTTTACTGAGAAATCTCAGTAAGTTAGATTGTCACTATTCTCCAAAATGAAGCTGTCTCACAACTTTGTTCAAAATCAACTTCAATTACAACACAATGTAATACCCCAAATAAACCTGTTTATTTGAGGCTAAGAATTCTGGAAACAAATACAGTGGAAAGAATTTTTTCTTTTTCTTACAATGTCGAGACTACAACAGTACAAATCAAACAGGTTTTATCCAGTTTGACAAACTTCTGGGAATTCAGCATGTCCTTGACTTCTGACTTTGTGCTCAGTTTTCTTGTATGATTTTAACTATATAAGGGCTGAAGGAGTCATCAATTCTGTTACACTCAATGGGATTTTTTGGTGTTTTAACGCCCATAAAACCAGATGACTGTAAATAGATTTTATTTTTAAAACATAAAAAAATTTAAAATTTACATTAAAATTTAAAAATCAAAATGTGACTTTAAAAAATATTTCAGCTCTAGACTTGTCAGTAGTCTGCTTCATTGTTGGGTTTTTTTCCGTTGCAGTTAATCTAAGTAGTAGATGGGTAGTAACTGGGCCCTGATTCTGACCAGGAATTGTGGTTCCTGCACAAGTCTGTGAACAAATATTATTTAAATATGAGTGCACTTAGTGCTAGTGAATGAGGAAAATAACTGAAAGCAAAATATTAAGTAAAAAAAATTCAGCTAGCACAGGATGGTTGGGAACGAATTTAGAGTATAGATAAGTCACTAAGAAGGAAAAAAGTAGACAGAGGAGATTTGCTAAGTTTCCAAGCAGCTCGTTAGTATTCATGAGAGTGGATCTTTAGTAATTATCATGACACACAGATAGTTCATAGCCTAGATGAAGGATTCTGTGTGTCAATCAGTGAAAATGTAATCACCAAAAAAAAAAGAGATGTCTGAGGCTGGTTTCTGAGATTAACCAACTTTGAAGGAATTTGGAACTTTAGACTTTTTAGAACTTTAATAGCAAAGGAGCATAGGAGCTTAATGTATTATTTTCTCATTCTACTGAAGAGGATACTTTTGCCACTCTACTCAGCAGCTGTCAGGCCATGCCTGAAATACTGGGTTTGATTTTGTTTCCTGTTATACAAAGAGGTTTGGACAGACTAGAGAAGGTCCAGAGAAGGGCACGAAAATGATTGATGGGGAACCTGCCATAGGAGGAAAGGCTGAAAATCAGCCTTGAGATGAAAAGATTTAGTGAAGACCTCTATGGAGACATTATATTTACATGACATTACCTTACATTTTATGGAGACATTACTATGTTCCAGTATTTAAAGTATGTTACACTTGTTAAAGATGATTGAGATTTGATGTCACAGTTTAAGCCCAGCTGGAAATTAGGCACCATGAAGCTGCTCACTCAACCCTCCTCTCTGCCCCTCACACTAGTGGAATGGGGAGGAGAACCAAAATAAAACTTTTAGGTTGAGATAAGAATAGCTAGATAATTAAAAATAAAGTAAAATACACTGGTAATGGTAAATTCTAATAATGATAATAAATAGGAAAAAAGTAAGTGGTGCACAGTGCAATTGCTCACCACCAGGTGACCAGTGCCAGAACCTCCTTCCCAAACCCGGATCACTCCCAACTTCAGGGTAACTTCTTCCATTTTATATTCCAGGCATGATGATCTGTGGTGGGGAACATCCCTTTGGGTCGTCTGTGTTGGCTACGCTTCCTCCCAGTTTCTTTTGTGCACCTCTTCACTGGCAGAGCATGACTTACGATAAACACAACTTAGCAAAAGACCGAAACATGAGTGTGTTATCAACACCATCCTCATTCAAAATCCAAAACATTGCACTGATCACCTACTGAGAAGAAATTAGCTCTACCCTAGCTGAAACCAGGACACTTCCTTTTTACAAGGAGTCACTTTTGAAAATACAAGGGGTAATGGATACAAGTTACTTCTGGGGAGATTCCAGTTAAGCACAGGAGAAAAAATTTTCACAATAAGAAAAATCAGCCATTGGATTACCAGGGAGGTGGAGGGAACACTTAAGATTCATCTGGAGAGGTTGCTGGGCCATATTGTCTATTTTGTTGCTAAGATAGGCTGGACCAGCTGACTAATGATCTATTAAGGGTTTAAGATAATTCACAGACTTGCCATTGCGTAGATTGCTATCAGCAATGGTGAGATTCGTAACATGAGGAAAAGCAGCTAATCCCAGAAAAAAAAATTTGGTTCTGTGTTTTTATCCCATTACATATTCCACAAAATACCATTGTGTACAGCACAGGATAACAGACTATGCTGTCAGTGTTGAGTTCCTAAGATGCTTTTGATATTCATAAACACGTCATCTGAATTTAAAAAAAAAAAAAAAANCGTAATCTAAAAAAAAAAAAAAAAAAAAAAAAAAAAAAAAAAGGAATAAAACCTGTCAATATAAGGAGAAATGTAGCTTAATGAAAAGGAAAACTAACTAGGTCACAGGCTAGCACAGAAAGATCTGCAATTATTATGTTTGAGTGCATTTAGGAAAGAGGTATTATGGAGGAGTCAAAGGAAAGCTACCAGACATAAAGGGTTTTTGATTAAGGAACAAAAATTTCAAAAAAGTGACAGGGAAAACTTTAAAATACCTGTATCTTCAAAAGTTTTAAAGTGTCTAAATTCCAACCAAATTTAAAGTTCAAAAATAGTTTCTGGCCTAATTTTAAATAAAGAACTGTTAATGTTTAAATAAATAATAAGTAGTGCTTGTTGCTTTTAAATAATTTTGATTACATTTTCTATATTTTTCTGCTTTTCTTTTTTCTCAGTCATTTCTGGGGATTGTCATGCAGGAAACATGGTGTGTGCTTCTGACGTTCCAACTGGCCAGAAGCCATCTAAATGTGCAGGTTTAAGATGCACAATAACTTTAAGTCTATGAATTAACAGTACTGCACAAAGACATAAGGCTTCCTTACTCCTCGTTCCCAATTATTCTCTTCTCCCACTCCTGCAATTCACAGGGCTGGATCGCAGGTCTAACTCAACTGAGAATGAAGTCAGTAAAAAAGACCTAGTCTTGCAAGGACTTGTATTATAAAAAAGCTAATCTGTTTTCCTTTGTAATTTATCCTTCAGGATTTCTTTTTCTTTTATTAAGCATTTAAGTTCTCCTTTTAATATACTAGACACATATCTTTTTACCTTATTTTATTAAACAAAATGGGCAAATCAGACCAAGCATTTCCAATGGCTGCTTTTGTAGGTTTCCCACTGGCTTTGACAACAAATATGAGTGTTCAATCAATGAGGAGTAGAAGCTTACGAAGACTTCTGAACCTGTAATTATGCTTTGGGCACACATTAATAAAGCCAAAACACGATTTATTCACAGTTGTGTCTCACTGAAATTCAGAGTAATTCCCTAGGTGGCAACAGTCCACAGGACAATACTCACTCACAGGGCTTTATCAATTAGACGTATCATCCACAAACTTATTCCCGTGGTACTCAGCAATGACCTGTGCAGGGGAAGCCAGAAATTTCAGAATAAGGCACTGTAAGGTATCCAAGCCACCTTGTATGCATCTGCATTTTAAATATCTACTACTGTAACTCTCCTGAAGTCATGTAAGTGCCTTTACATATGCAGAGAAAAGCCTAGAAGTTCTTCAAAAAGAGACCCAAGTATATCTCTGCAAAATATCTAAGATGAACTGAGTTTTGCACTCTGAAGGTCTGCAAAAATATTTTCCTCTAGAAAGTATGCTCTAGCCTTACCTTGGAAAGATCATTTTCTGAATCTTAATATCTTGTTCTCAAGAAAATATTGCTGTCTGACTGTCAGTCCCACACATTGCATGGAAAAATGCAATCAATTATTTGAAAAGTTATATTTTTTAATTTCATTACTCCTTTGACTCCCATTTCTGGAACATAAAACAAGAAGAACAGAAAATTGTTTCTCCTCTCTACAACTTCTATAATTTTATAGATCTNAATTTTAATTTTTTTATTTTTTTTTTTTTTTATTTTTTTTTTTTTTTTTTTTTTTTTTTTTTTTTTTTTTTTTTTTGTGAAATTTTGTAACTTAAACATTCAGTCTTTCTTCAGAGGTCCCAATGACAAAAAATACTGTCATCTCAAATCCTTTGCCTCCCATTTGAAGTGGAGTTATCTGTTTCTGGGTGGAGTATTTCAGGTAGGCATGTGGCATTGGCTGTGCAGAAGACTTTATATCTCATTTCTCAGGTGTCATAAATCCACTTATCCTTTCCACCTGCAACTGCACAGAGCTCACTGAAGAGCAAGATCCAGAGTATTTTCCAGACTATTTTATGTTAAACATAAAATCTCTTATAGTATGCAAGTAGATACAATTTTCTTTACAAAAATCTTTTCTTTCAATTCTTCAACACAGAACTTCAGAAAGTTTTTGGTTCAGCTGAAGCTTAATTCCTTTTTTTGAACTTCATTAACTTTATTTCTTTCAGTACACTTGTTTTCTTCATTTCTAGCTTTCTTTCTAATGCATTAATACATTAATAATAAAAAACATCAAATATATATGAAAGTCTGAGACACTCTACTTTTAACTTTTTCCACTGATTTCCCTTTTGTTTCCCACTACCCATTTTGTACATGTAACTGTGTACTACCCTCAAACAATAATAATTTCTTTTTTTATTACCTTTCTTTAGAGGCCTGATTAATAAGATTTTGAAAAACTAAATAAATTGTCATCAGGATCACATTTTTATGCCTTGGAAGAGCTTGAATTCATTAGAGAGAGAAATTATCTTTGTAGAAATGAGGTTGTTTAGCCTTTCTCATATCACCATCTACACTCAATTTTTTATTCCACTTTTAAATATTAAGCAACTTATTGGCTTTCAGACATGTCTGTGGCTTACTTGTCAGAGAGTTTCTGAATGACGGGGAATCATTCTGAGGTACAAAGTAAAATATTTTCTACTGTCAAAATTTCTAATCTATTAACTTTTTTAATGGCAGACTGTACAATTCCTGGTAGCACATCTGATTTTTTTACTCTCAGGCTCCTTGGTAGTCTTCCAACATTGTCTTCTATTTGCTGAACAAGCTGTAGAAACAACAAATAAAAGTAAATTTGAAGGGCGAAATATTTTCCCTGACATTATTGACCTATGCAAATGGTTGGATGTGTCAGCAAATAGTTACATTCTGACTTGACCCAATGTATCACAGGACATCATCTAAGGAAAGCTGCAATGGAGCAAATATTTGAAAATCAGAGAGCAAACAACACTTGTTCAGAGAGAAAAAGTTCCACTTAAAACAGCTTGCATAAATACCAATTTTGCATAACTCAGGAGAGCCCCTAAGAAAAGAGGGGACAAATGTTACTGTAATGGCAAAGTCAAACGCATACAGTGCCATAAAACCAGTGTGGTAGTGATGTCATGTATTCATTACAAGCTCATCCTGTTTCATTTGGGTGTAAATCTTCTACAATATCTCTGTGGAATAGACAGTGGGGTTTTTGTGTGTTGTTATTGCATACCAATTAGTGAAGGAATATAAATGAATTAAAAACACTGAGCCCCAAATCCTCTTATTCTCTCTAAGGTGGCACCACATTTAACAGAGAGCCTCTAAAGGCTGTAAATAAATTGATATTGATATATCTAATTTATAACAAGAATATAGAATTTTCAGAATAATGGCTAAAATTGAGATAGCATCATATAATCCAACAGGATCAAATAGAAAGAATTTTATAGCAAACACTGTACATTATGAACTGTGTTTTATTCAGTTTCCCATGAAAGTACTTCACCAAGTAGTGAAAGGATTTTGATATCTCAATGATATGAAAAAAACATATATTTAGATTTAACACAGTTAAAGATGATGGAAATTGGGCAAAGGACAAACAAGTGATATTTCTCTTTATGGACAAAGCTGCTAGTACAGCCATTCACAGAGCAGTATCACACTCATCATGCAATTAGATAAGATGAGGGGCTTTTGTTAGCTGAAAACAGTACCTAATATGACCTGTCTTGAAATTTCCAATTTTCAATCTAGCAAAAAAAAAAAAATCTTTTTTCTTCCTGGAAGAGACGTGCAGAACTGATCCCAATATCAGGCACTTTGAAGAAAAGAAGTGCCAAATGCATAACATATACTGTTAAAATCAGCTATTTCTTCTGCAGAACTGTATAATAGTGCTAAAAGCTGACCCTCTCCTCTCAGGTTGGAATCATTGAGACATTCCTGGATCTTCTCTGGAAACTCTGAAAGCAAAACAAAGTTTGAAGGAAATAGACCTATCTTTTCCTTCCAAAAACATCCAGGCACTGACATGAGGACAGGTTAGACTACTGCTAACACAGAAAATGATTGGGAAAAATAAACAAGCATTTGCATTTTAGAAATGCAGGATAAGAAAGGAGGAAAATAAGAAAAAAATAGATAGGAAGAAAAAATAACTGTATCATTCATATCTTCTTGACAACTGAGTGAAGCAAATATGCTCCAACTAAACAAAAGAGCCACTTTCATGAATCAGAAAGGCTAGTGGCATCACCTGTTTCAGAGACACCAAAAGTGGGTTTATTTGCCTGCTTGCTTAACAGCTTTGAATTCTGCACCCACGATTTACTTGTGGTCTCACTCTTGAGCATTCAATGAAAAATCGTGTAGTCTATGAGCTCTCAAAGACTGCAGACTATGGCTAGCAGTACCTGTTGACTATGCACCAATCCCATCATCAGAAAGTTCTTGAGTTGTTTTTTTTTTACTACCAAGTTACAAATCTCATGCTCTGAATCTAAACCTTTCTTAAAGTGATACCTATCTCACTTTGTCCTAGAGAAAGCCTGATGGAGCCCCTCTTCCACTATGGATAAGACATGACCACTGGTATGGCACTCAGAATTAGGTAGAAGTCACAGATCTGTCTTGTCTTCAATGGAATCTTAATTCCATACCTAGTTGCCTTTTTTTTTTTTTTTTTTTT
>VWYO01016076.1:465876-491736 GCA_013400275.1 Rhadina sibilatrix | reverse complement strand
TTTTTTTGGTTTTTTTTTGGTTGGGTTTGTTTGTTTTTGTGGGTTTTTTTGGGTTCTTTTTGGTTTGTTTTTTTTCATTGTTGTTGTTTTGTTTGTTCATTTGTTTTTTGGTTTGTTTTTTTTCTGATTGACCAATAAACAAGATTTAGTGGCTTAAACTGATGATGAAACGTTACAAGTTTAGGGGATATAAATATGTATTAGATTTTAAGTGGTAAAACCTGATGGATTTAAGTATTTGAATAGGCATTTCTAGTGTCAGTAGCACTTGAAAACTTCAATTTTAATCTCTGAATGCTATCAAGAATATCCAGCAATAATCTCTGATTTTAATATGGCTCTTAATGGTGGAAAATTTACCTGACAGAGATATAATTTTGTGTTTAACTGCATCAGCCATCTCTGTCTACAGGTGTGTTACATATAAGTGCAGTTCTTGAATAACTGGATAGGGTCTTATCTACCTTAAATTTATTTTACTTATTGTCTTCGTTTGGAAAAACAGGTATCTATCAGGGAAATCTGGAATTTGCCTTAGGATGGAGAATGTAAACCCCTCACCCCCTCCAAATTATAATTTTGCAATTAAGAGTTTTCAGGCAAAGATTTGGGAATAGGAATTACAGTTCTTTACTAGGAATATTAATACAAATGTAGTAGAAAACAAAACCAACCGACCAAACAAGCAAACAAACAAACAACAATCCTGGAAAAACCCTGACAGAGCTACAACCTGTTGGTCAGGGTGTTGGAAGCAGTCCAAAAGTGAGTCCTCCTGGAGTGATAGATGTGGTTCTCTTGGAGTAGAGATGAGCCTGTAGAAAAGGGTCCAGTGATGGTGAGAAGGGTCCAGTCTTCTTCCGGGAATCGGGTGAAGTCAGATACCTTTGTGTTCCTGCATCTCAATTTTTATCTAGGTAGGAATGGTTGGCTCCCCCTACTGGGTGGAGCATCTCACAATGGGACGATTGCTTGTGGGCAACTGCTTGTGGGCAATTTGCTTATGGACAATTGCTTGGGGAGCCTTAATGGCCCATCAGCAGAAAAATATCCCCCTGGATAAAGGACTGGTGATGAAAGAGATAAGAAACACTGCCCCACTTGGTTTTAACAGCTGGCCCATTATCAGAAGGTATTCACCCCCCTCTTCCCAGAGTTACAAGAGATAAACATCTCCCCAACTGCTTTCAACAAATGAAATGGAATACACATTTTTGGTTCCATAACCCAAGACACTTATCTTTATATATGAGCAAATGTAGCAGAAAGAATCAAAAATACACCTCAAATTCTCTTCAAGGTAAATCTCCAAGGTAAATCGAGTTAAAAAAAAGAAAAAAGTTAAAAGACAACCAATTAATTAAGATCCTGTTGGTGAAGTAGAAATTTCAAAGGCATATGGTTAGATTATGGAGAAAAAGCACAAAATTTTTAAAAAGCAATAGTTTCCTAAGGTGGTTAAAGGTTTGAAGTCTCATAAATACTGTGTTATGTGGTGTAAAAGTTCTGAATGCTTTAGTTATAGATTGGAGTTGTCACTAGGGGCAAAGCTATAGACAGTTGGCACAAATAAATAGACACATGATGCTTCCAGATCTTCTGTGAAAAGAAAAGTGAGATTTTGTTGCAGTCATTATGCTGGTGATTATCAGATTGGCAGATGAAACAGAAAAAGGTATGTGAGAGGTGTCCTTTGCTATGTTATCTCCTATGATGACAAGCATCATTCTGCTGTGGCAAATGTTTATTCCCTTGCAGTGCCACCACAGACTGGGAAAAATCCTCACTTGAGACATCTGCTTTTGGATGAGTCTATTGTTGAGCTTAAATGTAACCTCTGTGGAGAGCTGATTTTGTGCTCCAAAAAAATATGATTTATCTCTTGCATAGTCACAAGTTGTCATGGCTCTGATTGCAATGTCATATGTATTCCCATCCTGCCCAAATTTGGCTACCTGGGATCAGCTTTTGGTGCAGAGGTGTGGCCCTAAACTGGAGCTGTGTGAGAAAAAAACTGTGAGAGGAAATGTCTCTTTTCCTTGAGAGCTGCATGTCAGCTCAGCCACTCATCCTCTTCTGATGTCTGGATGTCTCACTTCAGTGTCATAACAACAGCATGCAATTCATGCATGTCTTCATGTCAACCTGTAAGTTAAATATAAGTAGAAGAAGTAGCATTCTGCTAGAGTAGAACTCTAGGACATTGAGTGTAACAATGTTGAATAGTGCACTGTTATTGCATTCAAAATTAACCAGAGAAAAAAAAAAAGTAAGGACAATCTGTAAACCTCTAGATAGTTTACAACATAATAAAGTTTATAATAATAGGTTCAATTTACCATGATTAAAGTAAACTTGATATAGTGAAATATATCAAGTGAAAATATACTTGATATCTGTGATATAAATGATATTAATAGAAACTGCACCGTAACTGTCTTCTTCCTTAGTTTTAAGTTCTGGGGGTCTTTTTTTTCTCTTTTTTTAATGTTTCAGGCCCTAAAGCATTTGTCTTATGTCTGGCGTCTAAGAAATTGTCTTCTTTCTTCTGGATTAATTATCTCCTTGTCTTTATATTTTGTCATCTTATTTACTGAATTTTCATAGAATCAAGAATCAAGAATTAGCACACAGAATGTGCTGAGGTCAATAACCTTTGTTTAGTTTACTGAATCTGACTCCTGACCCTGCAAAGGACAGCCCAAGAATCACATCATGGAGTATTGTTCTTGAACTCTGGCAGGCTGGTGCTTGATCACTTCCCTAGGGAGCCTGTTCAGTACTCAACTACCCTCTGGGTGAAAAACCTTTTCCTGTTATCCAACCTAAATGTCCCCTGACACAGCTTCATTCTGTTTCCTCAAGACCTGTCACTGGTCACCTCAGAAAAGAGATCAGCACCTGCCCTTCTACTTCCCTGCATGATCAAGATAAAAATTTCAGTATTGAAGTTGAATAAATCTGATGCTTAAACAAGTTACAATTTCAAATGGAAAGAGAAATTTGAGGCATAGGACACTTTTTCTCTGTGTATGTTTATATCAGCTTATGGCAAGTCCCTTCATCTGCCAAGAGTCTGCAGTAGCTGTTGCAAGCTGATTGGAAGCCCTCAGAACCCATAAGGGATTCTCTCTTCTGAGCGATGATGGAGATTAGAAGGCGGTAAAAATCAGGTCCTTAATTTGAGAAAGCAGAGGATATAAAGGCTCTCCTTATCTCCTGCATACACTGTTAATCAGTGGTACCAATCTTCTGAATACTGTCATGGTGAGCTGATTTACACAGCCTACCATCACTTCAGAAATAATGTAGAGCAGAGTTGAACGAAAATACTTTCTGGTCTTAGCAGATTGCTTGGTTCATGAATTCAGATGTAATTTAAGAAGGCTGTAAAACTTTAAAAGAGGTTCCTGACCATTGTTAGCTGACTTGAAATCAGTTAATCTTAATTTTTCTGGAGAAGCTGACCAGACATTTTAAAGCTTATTTTTTATTTATTTATTTTTTTATAATTTGAACATTTTAATATAGTTTATGATTAGATGGAATACTATTAAGCTCACAAAATCAAAGACTAGTGACTTCCTTTTTTTTTTTTAACAGACTACTTATTTCCATAATGAGTTATTTAATCTTCAGTTTTCTTTAAGCTCACCCAAAGGGATGTTTATGATCTTCAAAAGAAAGCTTTCTTGCTATATTAAGCAACAGCTAAAACTGAATTTTGATACAGAGGATGAGTTCAGGTTTTAGGGTATTACAAAACAACAGTGAAGTTAATCATCATGATGACCTCAGTTGATTGGATGGCAATCACCAGAAAGACAGGACTGGTGGATCAGGTTTTTGCACATTTTTGCCTTGCAGAAGCTGGATTTATTTTGGGAGATAGAAACATTATAGTTCTCTCCTATGTGTGTATATACTTTCTCCTTAAGATTACCAAAGTGAGACATTGATAACATCTCCCCTGCAGTGTCTCCTGAAAGAGAGGAGACATCAAATCAAAGAAACATATTTCTGTTAGGAGTCAGCATATTTGCATCTTTCAGTTCATCATTTCCAATGTAAACAACAAAGATGTGAGCAGAGCAGCTTGCTATTCCACATCTGCATTTTGTTAAAAGAAGTCTTGTTACATAGTATATGAACTGAAGCTGAGATCAACAATATTCTAACAAATAAGTTTCAACCTTGCTGTACTTTTTCTCTATCTTCAAATAAAATAACATGTATGTCTTTCACATGAAATTATTCATAAAATGGGCAAAATAAGGAAAGAAACAAGTTTGTCTATTTAATTTAGGAAACACCAAAGTGTTTGTCTTTTAACACAGTAGTTTTCATTCTGTGGCATCAAGATCTTCTGAATAAATATTAAAATATTTATCTTATGATATTCCATCCATGCAGATACAGAAAGTATTCATTATAATAAAATACAAACAAAATCAAAGGTTATAATAACCACAAAACAGATGTGTTTGTTCCCAATTTACTGTAAATTTCAGGCATAAGTATCCATAATATGAAACAGATATTCTCATTTCCTGGTACATCTTACAGAACAAGGAATTTTAAAAATGCACATAGAATGGAACTACTGGAAAATATAATGTCTGTTGTACAGACATTGTTGATATTTTTTATTCATTCTAGATCAGATTAAAAAAAAATCAAAATCTAAATTCCCAGGGAAAAACAAACAAACAAACAAACAAACAAACAACAAAAATGTGGAGCTAGGAGTGGAGGTTGGTGTGAATGAAGATACAAAACAACTTCTCCAAAAAGCAGAATACCTAGGAATCAATATCAATAAATAGAACACAATATGACATGTATTTAAATGAGTGGCTTATGAGGAATGTTTGGGTGTAAAAACAGAATGAGAATAGTTTATTTGGAAAGAAATATTTGAAACCTAATTAAAAATAATTCCCCAGTCTAAAATATTCGATTTTGATAGTACTGAAACAAAATGAAAAATATAACTCATGAAAAAAATCTCGTTTTAGAGACTGTTCCTATAAAATATCCGATTTTCAGCAACCCACGTATTTGAAAGCCACTTGTTATACCTTTCCTACTGCATGTAGTGAGGAATGTTTTGTTACTGATGGTGCCACTGATATTCATTGGCAAAGATACCTTATGGAGGGTATTGTTCCCTCCTGTGTGGTCACTGTTGCTGCATTATCTGTGTGCTTTGCCAGCCCTGTTGTGAGGCAGCCCAAAGTCTCAGAATGGGACTGGGAACAAAGCCCAGCAAAAGAGAAATGCCAACAGCAGCCCTGCAACTCTCTTGGGCAGAAGGCTCTCTGTAAAGCTGATTTTTATTTCATAGTACACTTGCAAAATGCAGTCTTCCTGAAGTCAGACTGCCCTTAATGCTCAAAAATGACAAAGTTCCTTAGGGAGTCCATGTTTGTAATGCTACTGTTGTCAAACTTAATCAGGTTTTGTATCAGTTAGCCATCTATATTTTGGTTACACAGTCTATATAAAATGCACTCGTAAGCTATCTAACAGACATCTCTGCTTGTAAAACATGATATCTCAGGTTCTAATGCACAAAGCAGACACTGAGGCTGACCCAAGTATTTCCTAAGGAAGATGTACTGTCTCTCAAACCAACACATAACACACTGGTGATCCAAGTACGAAAAGCCTTTTAGAGGTTGCACTTCATAGATGTAGCATTGCTTTGCTGCTGTAAAACACTCATAAAATTTGAAGTGACTTTTACAGCAAAATTTTCATCACTAGGAGAAATAGGTGTGCTCTTCTGAGATTCCTCATTGCTACACAAAATCCATAATTGCAATCTCATCTCCTTATTTCCTGTATATAGAATTTAACATATTCACCTTTTTTGGTCAGTGTTCAGGCACAGTAAGTAAATGAGTGAACATCTTTATTTGTAGAAGTAAGGGTTTGAAAGGTTTTTTAGTCTTTGCCAGTAGCTCTTCTCCAACTCTGGAGACTCTCAATTGACAAGACATCAGCTCATGAAGAATTACAGCTGTTCTTAACGCCTATACTTTGAGATTGTGGAATACTAAAAAAAATATATAGGCTAAAATGAAGCAAAGGAAGTTAGGCTGAAACAGATACTTTAATAATATTACATAGAAATGTTGAAATGAGAAATCTGAAAACACAACATTATTGGCTATGTAAATGTCACAGAATACCACAGAGACAACAATTTGTCCAGGCTCAACAGCAACAACAAAAATAATAAACCATGGGACTTAAACATATGGCATGACTTTAAATGCACATATAACACCTTTAAATAGGTCAAACATTCATAACTCTATGAGTCAGGCAAAGATTAGGCACATGAAATAGACACCACCCTTTGCATATAAGTGGTACCTTCTGTAATAGAATTTTTAGGGTTAGAGAAAAACCATATGCTATAGACCTCACTGTCTATACACAACTTATTCACTGTCAGTGAGTAAACATGTACCAGGCACCACTAAGGTAAAATGTATTACTACTTGAAGGTCACATGACTATTAATTTTTAAATAAATGCTGTTTCTCCCTCTACTTCTGCTGAAAAAAAACCCAAAAACCTCAGCTTACATAACAGGTTATTCCATGAATATTCTTGAAAAAAAAGTAATTAGTTATAACCTGAGGTACTCCTGAGTATACATAACAACTGCAGAATTTATTTCAAAATACTCACAAACTTTGTGAGAAGATGAGCTGGAATCATATCACACTTTCTGAAAGCAATTCCTTTATTCCAAGAAGGTACAATTTCCTGATGTCATTGAAAGTGTCACTGATCAAAACACCTCTCAAGTTCATAAAAGGCCTCTTCCTTCCCAACTGGTATGTGAAATAATTCAGTTGTGCTCTCTTTGAAGACTTCATTTTCACAGTGAGGAATGGATATGGTTGCAAAGCATCAGTTAAAAGCAGTAACAATTTATTTTTATTCAGAAAAAGATACCATTTAGAGAGAGAAAATTTCTGTTGTGACTTCTCTCTACCTACTTTCTTTCCCTCCCACTATCCTCCACATCTACACTACAAGAGCTATTTGATGAATTTTTAAGTTCCCTTTTGTGTAATTATTATGATAGCCCAGCCAAAACCATCAAATTTTCCTCAGTGAGGAAATGAAAATGGTTAAAGTACTTCCTGGAAATGGCAGTCAGAAATAACAGAGGAAGGGGCAGAAGTGAGCTGAATTTACCTCTTGAGAACCAGGAAGAAATTACTCTCATAGAGAATGAAACTGATTGAGGTTTTCCATTCTGTTCTACTGGTATCTGTCATGCAGTGCCATGACTCTAATAATTAAGGCTACATAATCTGTTTTGACAGAACTTAGGTTATCCAGAATCACATGTATTCTGTGTGTATGAGTGAGTGAGAATGAGACGAGGAGGAAGAGAGACTGTGGGCATGCACACATGGGACTTTATCTTCCCATTTGTTGTATAGTTTTAGCAAATAACATCACAGAATCATAGAGTGGCCTGGGTTGGAGGGGACCCTAAAGGTCATCTTGTTAAAATAATTTTTGTGCAGTTGCACAGCCAGTTGGAAGTCTGCTAGTGTAGACTAGACTGACCAGGGCTGTGGTCAGCCAATGCACTGTTCTACCCAGCCATTCTGTCCACACTGGGGGCCAGCAGCTCCTGGTCCCTCTCTAGGGGATTAATGTAACAGTATTAATTAAGAACTCTGTCTGGTTGCCTTTCAAGACCGGAAAGAATAGCTCAGACACTGTCTAACCTCATGTGTGATATGAGATACAGAATATCTGAAAAAAAGACAATACCGGGACTGCCAGTCTCCACAGAGACAAAAATAAGTGTTCTTCCTAATGTCCTGAGAGAAAAAGCACACAATGTGCCCTTTCAGTTTCTCAAAATTCTCCACACACACACACTTGCTTTTTTTCCTGTTAACTCTGAATCCTTTTATTATTTTAATGACTTGACAAGTAGATGTAGTTTAGTGTCTAGTGTGTTTGTGATGCTTTCATTCTTTGAATTGTTGAACCTGGTTATTTGTGTTGGGTTATTTGTCACTGAAGTAATAAAATATTTTTTATGCTTGAAACTTGTATAGTAGAAATAAAATGAAAGCCAAATAATAAATCATTCTGCTCAATTGATAATAAGCTTTTACCACAATATGGTTCATAATTTAAAACTACCAAGAAGATTTTGATGATGATCTTTCTAGATAGGCACTCAGACATATGAATATAGGTATATAAAGCCAGTATTGATTTGTACACTTTTTCAAAAGTGCAATCTTAACTTTTTTTCCCTACAGGTACAAAGTAAAGTAAAGTTAATTTATTTTAGTGAGCAAAATTGCCACTAAATCTTTCTGAGATTTTATATCTATCCTTTTGTACATGAAGGATGAATTTATTCTTATGTGATACTCCTATCTTGCCATCACAGTGTCTCATCTAATAGACAGAATTGTATCTCTTTCAAATGCAGGGTGTCGAAAATTATGTTGATGGCAAAGAGATGAGATATTTAGATATATTCAGCTATTTAGTCTATGTATGTGGTTGCCATGATGCATCAATAATCCAGTTTATTTTAGTTCTTTCCCTTGTTAAAAAAGAGTAAAAACAAAACCAACAGAAAAACTTGAAGGTCTTTTCTGTTCTTAGAGTTCAGTTTGCCAGATTTCTGTTAAGAATTATGATATTTCAAAAATTTAAATCATCTCCCAAGCCAGCTCAAAACACAAGACCATTCATTTTTTTTCTATATTATATATATGCAACATGTATAAAAGATCATAACATATACAAAAATTTGTAATTCTAAAAAATCATACATCTTCATGTGTTAGTTGTGTTTGGTTTTGGTAGCTTGACTTCAATGAATAAAGTATCTGTTAATAAAAAAATATTTTGTCTTCTAAAAGGCTAATTTTTTTTTTAAATCACTAGATTTCCTTTTTTTCTTCAAAGACTATTAACAATTGTTTATTCTTACATTTTTTTATCTAATATATGTATCTTTCCCATCTTGTAACTCAATTTAGTTCAGTTTTTGTTAGGAGTTATTTTTTTTAGCTTTGTTTCCTTTAAATGAGGATATAATACAGTGAGAGCTTCATTCACTGCTGCCACAGCCCCTTTCCTTTCCTTTAAATGTAATCAAAGGCATTTGTTTTACTGACATGAATCTTGAGAAAGTGCATGTTTTGAAAGAGCAAGGATTCTGCTCTAAAAGACTTTACTTAATGAAAAAGCTAGAGGATTCTTCCTCCCTCTGGCCACTTAACCCATGGTTTCCTCACACACCTTCTATCTTTTCCACTGATACATTGAAAATTACATAGGGAAACACTAATAGAATTTAACTAATACTTAAAACTTTTTATATGAAATATTTTATAAGAGAAACATTTCTTGTGTTTATAAATCTTTGACTTTTGCAATTGATATTATTTAAGAAGGAAAAAACTCTCATATTGAAGCATAGTTTGTAAGGTGAACACCACATTCAATATATTTTTAAGTGTTTCTCACTGATAGTTTCAGGCCTTGTTACATAATGCATGTTTTAAGACTCTGAAAATCAGCATTTTGAACTTGCTAGGAGGTAGAACAAAATTTAAAACAAAAAATCTGTGTAAAGGAAGAAATACTGGCCAATCAAAGGCCATAATATCTGGTTTACTATTAGGAAAATTTCAAGAAATTTCAAGAAATTTCAGTTGCAGATTATGGGCTTCTAGTAAAGATATAAAACCACCTCTCACTGTCCCTGAAGCAGAGAAAAGAGTTTGTACTGCTCTGGATCTTCTTAATCAAATGGGTCAGCCATGTGACTCATGCAAATGCTGTTAAGCAGAGTTATATGAACAAATATGAGATCAATTCCCCCACTTCTGTACTCCTTCCTGGGTAAGACTTATTTAAACATGAAAATAAGATGCCTGTGTAAAACCTTTGGTGCCTAGAAAGTCCAGGAAGGGTAGGAGAAATTATTTGGGATGTTTGTTAGGAAAGCAGGCATTTAAATCGTGTCTGTAGTGGCAAGAGCAGAGAGGGACCACATTCTGGTCTACCAGCTAACCCAGCACAGCAAACACCTACATAATTTTCATTTTTCTCCAGAAAAAGACAAAACTGCTTACAGGGTGCAGTTCTTGGCATACACCTTTCTTCAGACAATGGCTGAGCACTCTCTGGAAATGTAGGAATTAACACAGGCCAAAGCTGTGAAGGCAGTGGACTGACAAATAGACACCATGAATGAGCCTTGTCTAGGAGTCTGTGTAGCCTTACTGGGTAAAACAGAGCAAAAAGGAATCAGAATACTGAAAATATCAATATAGACTATAGACAAGTTTGAAATCATCTGCAGGGTAAAGAAAATAAGGAAGGATACAGAGTGGGAGGCATTAATCTGAGAAACAGATCTCAGAAACAGGTATACTCATGCATTCTTTAGAAATACAGACAAGAATTCAAAAGTAATTTTGAGACAAAGCTGAGGACTTGTGAATCACAGCAGGAAGATGATGTGTATGAACTGAGATTGGGTACACAAAAATCTTCAAAAAAGCCCACAACTGCATTATTTACTTCTGCTCCTGAATAAACATTTTCTGTCTTGCTTCAGTTGACACGTGGTTTTGCTCATTTTCTTTCTACCGTCTATGGTGGACTGCTCAAGATGCTTCCTAAAAACCGATTTACACTTTCAAATATGAGTCATAAACCAACTTATTTCTATTAGATCTATTTTATGAAGAGAACGTGTGGGTTCATACAAAACAGGTCTGAGATCAGGAATGAACCTCTGTGAATGTATAACTGTTACCAGACTCAGCATTCCTGTCTCCAACCAATTGACTATGATTACTAATTAAAAACAGAAAAACTATTGCTTTATGTCCCTTAATCTTGAATCCTGTGCGCAGTTTTGGGTATCACAGCATAAGAAAGATACAAAGCTATGAGATAGCATGCAAAGGAGGGCATCAAAGATGGTGAAGGGACTTGAGGAGAAACCATATGAGGAGGAGGAGACTGTAGAGAGACCTCACTGCAGTTACAACTTCCTTGTGAGGAGAAGAGGAGGGGCAGGCACTGACCTCTACTCTGAGGTCACCAGTGACAGGAGCCATGGGAATGGCCTGAAGCTGTGTCAGAGGAGGTTGAGGTAGGAAAAAGTTCTTCATCCAGAGAGTGATTGAGAAATGGAACACACTCCCCAGAGAAGTGGTCACAGCACCAGCCTGACAGAGTTCAGGAAATGTGTGGGCAATTAACATGGTGTGACCTTTGGTGATGGTCCTGATCAGGGTAAAGAGTTGAACTCAATAATCCTTGTGGGTCTTTTCCAATGCAGTATATTCTGTGAGTTCGTGATTTGTTGTTGCACATGTCAGTAAAGCAACTGAAGCATGAGAAATGTGGTGGGGGATGTAATCAACAGTGGGAAAACCACTTTCTGTTTAAAAGTTTATTTAAGAACCAAGGGTACACACATTTCCTGGTCTTCCTTCTCATTAATCATTTATCATGGATAAGAAACCTTAGTAAGCAATTAAAATTGAACTTGTAATGAAAAAAAAAACCCAACATGTTCTACAGTAGGAAAAAACTGCTATAAAGAGATAATCATAAACTGTAGATTAGAGATAAAGGCTTAATTTTATCACCTAGCAACCTTACTCATACCTACCCCTGTTGCAAACAATATAAAATAAAAGTTTGGTGATTCTGGGGCTGCTACATTGAAATTAATTATACCATTTACACTGCTATTGACATTAATAAAATTATAACCAATGAGATGAAACATACTGAAATCAAACCAAACTCTTATCTAAATTGGTCATTTCAGGTGTCTTTTTTTTAACTTTGCTTTAAAATTTAATCTAAAGCTTTATTTTTTATTACATTGTTCCTAGAAAGAATGGAAATGATCAGCTGATTATATTGGTTTTCAGTCTATGTTTAATGAAAGGTAGTCACTAGGATTTTCAGGTAATTAAAAAATACAAAAAAAGGATCTATTTTTTTTGTTATGTAACAACCTAGATAGCAAATATCTACAGAGCAAATAATGTACTCCAAAACAGCTGAGTGGAAAATAAAATGGAGAACAAGGATATCTCTCTGTACTCAGTCACACGTTTTTCATCAGCTTTATAGCCTGGTGTCCAACCTAATTTTACATTAAACTTTTGCCTGTCCAAAACAGTTTAATACTAATAACAAACATCATTCTTTGGAAGAAAAAAGGTAGCAAAAATTAAAATCAGCACATGTATTTTAGTTTTCTGTTTAAATGGTGACAATAATTGCGATAATCACAAGTCCTGCAGCCATGGCTATGCAGCCTCAGATGAGAGCATCTTTAAAGTGTTCCTTTTAGCACCCAAATGTAGACACTGGTTTTCACCACAGTAGATTTATGCCCTAGTCTACAGCTGTTGGTGTTCAGGTACCTTAATGCGTGTTTAAATGCTGTGGACTGGATAAGGTTTTATTTGAAGGGAAGCAGCACCATCTATTGCAACCTGATAGCTTAGCTCTAGATGATATAAAGACAGACTTGGCCTGAGCCCAGTTTTCAACTCTTTTTTGCATGCACTTTCATAAATTTATCCTTGTCCAGTTTCAAATGAGATTAGCATCTCACTTAGTATATGGTGGTGCAGGGACAGGGCTGTGTTCCACGCATGCACATGTCTAATAAAAAGTCACATCTAAGAGACATAACTGTTTACAAACTAAGATAATATAATAGCATAAGCCTAGTCCTGAATAACTGTTGCTTTTAAATGACTTGGCTGGAGTTTTCATTTCTGAAGTGGGAGGACAGTCAAAAGTTAAGAGCATATTTTACACAGGTGATATTCTCTCAAAATTTCTTCCAAAAGAAGCATTAATGTAGGTGTGCAGTACAGTGTGTTCTTCTAATAATGACAGTGCTATTGTCATCCATCTATATTTCTGGTTCTTCTCTTTTTTTTTTTCCAGACTGTCTACAAAGCCTGGCTCTGTTCCCAGTATTTTGAAGTCACACAGTTTCACTGCAGCAACAGAATTCCTTGCAAGCAATACTGTTTGGAGGTTCAAACGAGGTGTCCCTTTATATTACCAGACAATGATGATGTCATCTATGGAGGACTATCAAGTTTCATCTGTACAGGTACAGTATAGTAGAAAAACTAATTTCACTTGCTTTCATAAGTTTAAATATCATGGATTTAACTCTAACTCTGAGAGCCTGAAGGTATTCCACATCAGAAAGATTTGTTGGAGGTGCTAGGATTTGAGCTCAGATTTAGTAATGCACAGTTATGTTACAGAATGCAAGTCATCAGCTTTATAAAGCAAAATTTCTAGAAAAAAATGTTCTGGTTATTTTTTACACTTAATAATTTGGTGGAAGATTTCTTTTACTTCATGTCACGCAATACTCAAAGTAAAGAGGTTGCATTTCATGCAATATTCAGAAAAAAAAAAGAGAGAGAAAGGAGGGTCCAGTTTTTAGCATATTCACCTTTGTTTGCCTGCATTCTTATGCCAGATGAATCAAGAATCTGAAGCACAGCACTCAAAATTGTGCAGCAGCTCTCAGAAAGTGTTTAAGAAAAGGTCTTTCACTAGTGAAGAAATTTAAGAACCTTTTGTTCACCTATGAAGAACTGATCTTTGTTTCCTATGGAGTCTGGTTACATTGTATGATTTTATTTTATTTTATTTTATTTTATTTTATTTTATTTTATTTTATTTTATTTTATTTCATTTTAAAAGGTATTGCTAATGTACATCTCATGTATCACAGATACTTTTTTCAGGAATAGATGGGAGTCATCCTCACAAAACTTCAGCTTGAATCAATATTATCTTCAGATTTCCGGTGCCTAGACTATCAGCTGTGAATCTTGAAGATATTCAGGCAACTTATTCCCAGTAATTTGATAAAAAAAGAATATCAACACTTAGATCATTTGACACCCTCATCCAAATGTCAGAAATTAAATGGTCTTCACCTCTAAATTAGGGCTCCACTGGAAATTTTGATACTAAATAAGTTGTCTAAGGTAAGCTACTTAAAACCAGAGTCAATTATAAAAATCCATAAATATTATATACCATCTCAGATGCTGGCATAAGGACCATGGCAACTCACTTCACCTTATACACTGTGTTTAGATTTAGGGTGATTCTGCTAGCAAGGCATTTACTGGATTTTTTTCTTGGAGATTAAACCTATTGCACACAATCAAGCAATATCCATCCATATACAAAAGAAAACATAATGAAAAGTGAGCCGAGTTACAATTTTGAATCATCAATAAGGTGCTTAACATTTCAATGCATTTTTAAAAACTAATAGCCTTCCAATATGTATATGCAGTAGGCAAATGAACATTATTTTACAGTTTAAGGTTGTATAGTAGAAGTGAGAGATTTAGGAAAGTTTTATTTACCACAGGTACACAATCCATGTATGTGCGTGTGTTTATGTATATGCACACGTACACACACACACACACAATGGCAGGAAAACTAAAGCAACAGAAAACAAAATCATCTTGGCATTGGTATTTCAGAAAATCTGTTAGGAAATTCATATCGATCTCTTCATTTTCCTAGTATAACTCATAATCCAAATTCCTTCCTAAAACACACAAAATAGATGATTTTGAAAAGATTACTGACATCTCTGAGTTTGGGATGAAAAAAGCAGCTTTAGGGGAGGATTAAGCTCATTTTATTGCAGGTATTAATAATGTGGGTATCTACACATCAACTCTGTGACTAAGCTCTCACTAGAGTCATTGGTGTAGTAGTCAGTAGAGCTAACAGCCATTTAATTCACCCTGAGTAGGCACCTGCATCTGATGAGAGGACGTGCTCACATCTTTGGCTGTACTCTGCTGTAGCTGCTGTTAGTCACCAGGGTCTTATTGCAGACACTTAAAATCAGGGTGACCTAAATCTCACCTCAGCAGTCCACAAACAAATATTTGGTTGAACTTTTTGTCCTCTTAAGTCCAAACCCAGCAGCAGCAGAGCAGAGCTTGTATTCACAGACCCACGGGACTCACTATGTTGATCCTAGAGAGTTGTGTGCAAGGGAAGATGTTGAGAACAGGTACAAGGCAGCAATCCAAACTCTGTCTGGAATACAGGCCCATTTTCACCCTTATTAAGCAGCAGCTTAATAAGAGTGCTTCCTGCCACTAAAAATGAGAAATTAGACTATAATCTGCTCCAAGAATAAAGAATTATACCTCTCTGAAGTTTAATGAAAACAAATTTATTTCATGTGAAGTACAGTGTGCTCAACAGCAGACAAAACACTTTACCTCAGCATAGCTTGATAGATAACTTGAAATCCTTTCAAAGAAAAACAACTGAAAGAAGGTCACACATGTCTTGAGGGACATCTCCTACTGCACTTGTGAGTTTCTGTTATACACCTTCTGAAATTTCTAGTTATTGATCTGTCTCTTCATTAGAAAAACACAAAAGAGTAAGGTCAAAAGGTATTTTTATTTAGGTGTCAAGTAACAAGAAAAGGGAAAGCTGATTTTATTTGGTATTGACTGCAGCCCAGAGCTCAGGATGAACACAAAAACATCACCTATAGTTTTCCAGCTGCAGCCAGAGGTTGGTGTGGCTCCATGCCTCATGCTGGGAGGTGCTCTTGGCTGTAGGAGCAGCCACCTCCCCTTTCAATTCTGTCCTACCACAACAGTAAGTCAGAGCACAGAGATCTCCTGGCGATAAGGGCATGACAGCACTAGTGGACAACAGGCAATCCACACCTTTTTTTTTTTTTTTTTTTCCCCTTTCAGTCCAGGGTTTTTGTGGTGTTGGGGTCTGAAAAAAAAAAAATCTACCAAAAAAAACCAACCACCACAAAACAACAACAACAACAACACCTGGAAAGAGTAAAAGTAAATAATAACAAGGCCTTTACCCTTCCTTGGAAGCTCCACATGATGAGAAAACAGCATAGAACTGGCTATTTTTCCCCAAGAAATACTGTAGTCATTGTTATATTTGTCATTAAATTAAAAAGAAAATAATTTCTAGTTTATAATATGGATTAATAACTTCTTGTAACTTCTTGGAAATTCCTGAAGACCACATATAGTAAGTAACAAGTGTTCTAGCCTGAGAATGTCTAACTTGATTACCTCCAAAGAAAGTATATAATAGGAAAGGGAGAAGGCATGCTACACTTATTTTGTATCTCCAGAAGCTGTCTCTTCTAGAAATGCATATGAGGGTGTGGAACAACTGCAGTGCAAAAGTACTTGAGAGATTAATCAAAACCATCAGAATCGCAGTGTGGTTCTGGTTATGGAAATGTGCAGTTAGATAGAAAGAATTTAGTGTTCCCTTCTTGCCCAGGGAATAGAAGGACATAGAAGGAAAAAAGCTGATCCTTCCATCAGGTGTTGTGCTGTAATATGCTGGTTTTCAGATTCATTAAAACTGAGTGATTACTTTCAGTTTAGACCTTTGGAGCTCATATCCATAGGACTAAAGTTTACAATGGTTTCATCCAATGTTTCTTTCTACAGCTCAGCTGTCTAGAACTGCCCATGCAAGCCAGAATCTCATTTGAGGGAGATAACAATAGTTTTCAGGTGTACATGCACACATGGCAAATTGCAGTGAATTAGACCCATGCAAAGTTCCAGCTTGGGGTTTTTAACTGTAACTTCTACGAAAACAGCGTTCATACCAGCAGGATGGTTTTCTATTGTAGATGTGGTCATCTTGTCCTTAACTAAACAGGGAGATGGGCTACAGCAACATACTACCCTACGCCAACCATTAATGCACATTTGGTCCACAAAATTAGACTACAGGGAAGAAAAATCCTTTCAGAGGCATTTAGGGTTGACATGAGATAGATACTCAGTACCACCACCTGCTTCATTGTATCGATCTTCTCATATTCCCAAAATTACTTGTTAATAGAGACATAGCCTTTTCTGACTGCTTGGAGAAACTGCTGTCCACATGCCAAGTCTGGACCAGTTTAGAGTGCAGGCATAGGGCTAATTGTGTTCCTAAGGGTTTTCTTTGTAATGACCATGACTTGGTCT
The DNA here is from genome assembly GCA_013400275.1 of Rhadina sibilatrix. Lineage (NCBI taxonomy): Eukaryota > Metazoa > Chordata > Aves > Passeriformes > Phylloscopidae > Rhadina > Rhadina sibilatrix. The sequence goes on along the minus strand of VWYO01016076.1, from coordinate 474,625 downwards.
CTTTCTGCCCTGTGGCATAACAGGGCCATCACCCAGCATCAATTCTCAGGCCATAAATCCCAGCCACATACTCACACTCTTTATCTGTACAATAGGTGTCATGGCATTTAATGGAGAAGGAGAGTTCCTCTTTGAAGGAAAGGAAGGGAATATAGTGAGCAGAGATGTGTTGCATTAACTTCTTCCAAAAGCAGCATGACACGCTTACGTACTTGCTGAGAGCAGTGCCATCAGAACAACTCTTCTGCCAGCAAGAGGAGAGTCAAATTTGTCTATTCTCCTGTGTTCTATTCTCCTGTGTTGAACAGACTTCTGGTACTTTTCAAACAGAGGGTGAAAATAAAAGGAGAGAAGAGGTAAGTAGACAGGTGATTCAGGTGCTTTAGATCACTAAAATATCTCAGTCCATATTAATTTAGTCTTCTAATTTTATGTGTTCTCATTAACATCTCTGTTGCTTGGAATGCAGTGTGAATCAATTTTTGGCAAATAACAGTAACATATGCTTATGTCATCCATGCAAAAAAAAACTTCCATGGAAACTCCACCTCCTTTAGAGTAATGAATTCACTGGAAATAAAACTGTCAGTCATGCTTCATAGCACACACTAATGTTTCCAAAGACATAGTGAAAATTATTAGAGAATTCTCATCAATCTGCAGAAGAAGTCTGATGACTTAGAAAGCTCAGCAAAAAGTATTAGGAGAAGTTCTGTAAACTACAGCTTCCTTCTCAAGGGGCAGATGTGTGACTGGGTTTCACCAACAGGTTTAGCCATAGTGTCTCTTTCAAAACAGATGCCCTGACTTCAGTGCAATTTGAAAAGCAATTTCCTTGAGAAAATGTGATATGTAGAGAGCAGTACAATCTATCTCTTTTGTATAAAAATTCAAGAGGAGAAAATAACTCTAAATTCAATCTCCTTTAAGTTGTTCTTGGCAAATTCAAAAAACCCATATATTTGATCCAAATTCCTCCTTTAAAAATATCTCATAATGTGTCATTTGCCTCCTGTCTGCACCTCTTAGTAGGTCCAAAAATACCAAAATATTAAGCTGACACAGACAGCAGGGCAAATCCCTTTTATGTTTAACAAGCATGGTTTAAATGATTGCTAGCCATGGTTCTGCTTACAGGGAAAATTTGACATGGCTTCTACAGCAAAATCTGTCACCTAAGTACCTCATCTTTTTGAGTCTAGTGTCCTTCTAGTCTTGAATATTGGGGCTTTCCCATGAATGAGATCCCATATCATAACAGGTTTATTAGGTGTAAATATTCTTCTCCTATAATAATGACCCAGACAATTTACTTATTGATATCCCTAAACTTTCTGTGATGACACAGTTCTTAGATATGTATAACTCTTTCCTATCATATCACTATAGTACATCCTTTTGGTCAAAGATTCTACATAAGAAGCAAAACTGGAAAGGAACTGGAAAAAGACAAATGTTTTCTAGAAGCAAGTTTTCCTGTATCTCAAAACAGTAGAGGTAAAATCTTCATTGTATAGTTTTAAGAGTGATTTACTCATTTTCCTGACTTACAGCAGCTCAGTTTTAGAGGGGTAACACTGATTTACACAAGCAGCAGGAAATTGCTCCTATTCATAATTTAGGGAAGAAATCATGAAAAAACATATATATATATTCATTCATATATATCATGAAGAAACATTATGAGTTCTTCTTGGATGTGGGAACATACACATACACATACACATAAGAAAATGTTCATGAGTTGACTATCTGAATAATCAACATATAGCGATAAAAAAATCTTAAAACAGAGCAACACAGATCTCCAACCCAGATCTCCTCCAAGAATTGGAGTTGAAAAATGGAAGTGAGTGTTTTCAAAAGAGCTGAACAATCTTAGTCACCAGTTTTAGAATAATCTGTTTGAACAAAGAATAATTTATTTATTTTCAATATTCTTCTATGTATAATTTTGTTTCATTTTTTATAATGTGAAAGGTATAAAATACATGTCTAATCATAATGACGTGTCACAGACACAGCAATTTAGAAATTGAGAATACCATCTGGATAAGATCAAAAATTTCTGGCTTCCAAATCAGTTGTAAGCAAGCAGTGAAATCTACTCTCATAGTATCTAATGTGTTCTCTTGACTTCCGTAGTTGGAAAATGTTAATACTGAAATCTCAGATATAACTCCTGAGAAACAGAAATGCCATGCAGAGTGCTTGCATTCAATGATACAATGATGTCAATGCTGGATGGATCACTCTTGGCAGACATTATTTACTTTGGGTTTCACCCAAATAAAATGGAGTATTCAAAACTTCTGGTATACTACATCCATTTATCTTGTTTCAAGGTCTTTTCTTCAAGCATGAGAAGCTTCACATACTTCTCAAATATAATCAGAAATCTATGTGAAAAATGAACACAGGTTAGAGTTCTACAGAAAGAGAAAGAGGAAAAACCATAACATATCATAAAATCTGTTTTGTTTCTGTGGCATCCCAAATACTTACCCAGCAAGGACGACACATATATCAACCAGACCAGTTTCCCATAATGCAGAATACTATGGCTCCATAACTCTTTCTGTAAAAATAAACCAAGAAGCCAAGTCAAACCACCTGCTGAAGAGTCAAATCCAGCTGCAAGTGTCACATATCCTGACAGTGCAGAAGAAAGTCATAGGAATGCAATCACTGTTTTTACAGGCTGTTTCCTGCAACTACTCAGGCAGGAACTACAGCAGTCTCTGAGTTGTATGGTGATCTAGCTGATCTGCAGACCATGCACGCATCAATAGTCTTTGTGATTTCAATTTTTGTTTAAGAACTTTCTTAGTCTTTTTTGATTTTTCCTCAAGGCACATTCCACAAAGTGAATATGATATTCATGCTGTCACTCCTTTTTCTTTCAGTCTGATTCAGCTGAGCAGGATATACAGGATTTATCTATTTATGTCTCCATTAACAATCTCAGTGGAACCAGTAGCCTTAATACTTGCATCAGCATTGATATCATAGAGTCCCTACAGATGTATATTTCTGTGCCTATCATCAAAATGTTATCTTCATGTGGGAAAAAGCCTATCTGATTACAAAGAAAAGATAGAGCTTTTACATGACCTTTGTGAGTGATAGTGTATCTGTCTGGAGAATGGTTTGAAACCAAAAAGTCTCCTGGCAAATTCTGGATCCTCGATTATAATAAAGGTCCAAGTACCTCCACATGGACTAAGATTTCTGCTGGTGAAATATAGCTGAGTGCTGGGAAAAGTTGGGAAATGAAGACACAGAACTGAGAATTTTAAGTAAAAAGTGAAAAGCAAAGTATATTTCAAGCCAGTAACAGCTGACCTGTCAGCCTCAGAAGTACAGTTACAAAACATTCAAGTAGTATAAAATGATGATGTCTACAAACAGAACTATGAAGACAAATGAGGAAGGGGAAGCCTTGGTGGTTTAGTGGGTAGAGATATTATTTTTATTTCTTATACCCATGTATTTAATATTTAAAGAAAACAAAATTCAAACAAAAAGAAGAGAAGCAAATGCACAGGCAGTGGAAACACTGACTTGGAAAAGCATAGCGATGAAATCAGGTTATGTAGGGATGGAGCAAGGAAAGTCAAGAGGAAGCTGGAACTGAACTTGTCAAGACACATAAAGAATTTTCAAAAAGGGTATCTCTACAAGGAAAGGAAGGCCAAAGAAGGTATATCGCCATAAACAATGTTGGAAAACTGGTAACAGTGGGTGAGGAGGAGGCTGAGGTACTCAAAAACACTTTTGCCTCAGTCTTGAAAGGTGTCCTGGTTTAGGGCAAAATTGAGAGGGAACCTCCGAAGGGGTTCCTCTGAAAAGCAAGCNGAGAGAGAGAGCCAGACCTGGGGGAGTCAGGAAGTTTTCTCAAAACAAACTGCGCGCTGCTGCTTTCTCCCCCTTCACTCCCAGAACAAGTTTTAAAGGTACAGAACTGAATATACAGCACAAACAGAGCAGACGATTGGGGATACGAGCAGCATAAAGTCACCCTACCACAAAAGGCAACCTCACTTCCTATATCTTTTAACTGGATGGACAGCAGGATGTGGACTGGAGCAAAAGTCCCTCCCACTGTAAGTAAAGATCAGGTTCATGACTGCCTGAGGAACATGAATGTGGCATAAGTCTGTGAGGCCCCATGAGTTACATTTCCAGCCAAGGAAATTGGCTGATGTAGTTGCCAAGCCACACTCCATGTTACTTGAAAAAGCGTGGCAATCAGGTCAAGTCACAAGTGGCTGGAAGAAGGGCAACCCATCTTTAAAAAGGTAATAGTTGATAGATCAAGGAAGATGCTGGGAACTACAAACCTGTCAGACTCACCTCTGTGGCTGGGAAGATCACAGAACATTCTAGATCATTCTAGAAGCTGTGCTAAAGCATGTAGAGAACAGGGAGGTGGTTTGAGACAGTCAACATGGCTTCAACAAGGGCCAGTCCTGCCTGACCAACTGAGCAGCCTTCTACAAAGAAGTGTTATTTAATATCTTTATCAATGAAGAGATCGAGTTCACCCTTAGTAAATTTGCAGATGATACCAAGATGAGTGGAGTGGTTGACACAGCTGAAGGATGGGATGCCATCCAGAGGGACCTAGGCAAGGTCTAGAAGTGGCCCCATGGGAATCTCATGAGGTTTAACAAGACCAGGTAGAAAGTGCTTGGGTTGAGGCGACCCCTCATAGAAAAACTGGCTGAGGCATTAACAGATCAAGAGCAGCCCTGCCTGGAAGGACCTGGGGTGCTGGTGGATGAGAGGCTGGACATGATCCAGCAATGTGTGCTCTCAGCACAGAAAGCCAGCTGTGTCCTGGGATGCACCAAAAGCAGCGTGGGCAGCAGGGCAAAGGAGGTGACACTGACCATCTACTTTGCTCTGGTGAGACCTCACCTGAAACACTGCATCCAGCTCTGGGGTCCTCAACAGGAAGGACATCAACCTGTTGGAACAAGTTCAGAGGAGGGACACCAAGATGATCAAAGGAATGGAGCACTTTTCCTATGAGGAAAGACTAAGAGAACTGTGATTTTTCACCCTGGAAAAGAAAAGGCTTTAGCTGCCTTAATTGTGGCCTTCCAGTACTCAAAGGGAGCCTGCACGAAAGATGGAGAAAGATATTTTTATAATAGTGGGTGGTGATAGGACAAGGGAGAATGGTTTCAAACTGAAAGAGTAGCTTTAGATTTGATATTAAGAAGGCATTTTAGGAAGAAATTCTTTACTGTGAGGATAGTGAGGAACTGGAACAGGTTGCCCAGAGAAGCTGTGTATTCTGCATCCCTGGAAGTGTTCAAGGCCAAGTTGGAGTGGGCTTTGAGCAACCTGATCTAGTGAAAGTGAAAGGGAGGTTGAAACTAGATTATCTTTAAGGTCTCATCCAACCCAAGTCATTCTATGATTCTATGAATATTTCGATAAAAGAACAAACTAGTTTTTCTTCCTTGATTTTCCAAGGAGATGTAGCCAGCTTACCTGGATTTCCAGTTAAGTCACACATTTGTTAATCTATGATTTAGTAGATGGACTAATTAGATCCAAAGGGCAAAAGCTTATATTTATGGCTACAAACAGGTATGTTCTAAAGAACATGTGCTGTGTTCAGTACAAAAGATCTTACTGAATTTATCTAAATCTTCTATGCTGTTGTATGAATAGTGGTTCTGTAGCTAATTGTTTATTTAATATGTAACTGCAAATTCAAAACCTAAATTCAGTTGCTGAATTGAAATAAAGAGGAAATGTAATTTTACATTAAGGAACAAGTTCAATTCATCTTTGAATGTGGAGCTGTTATCAATTTATTTATAATTCAGTAAGTGCATATTAACTATTTAAATACCTATTGATTGCCAACTTATATACATAGCTTTGATTTCAAAGGAATTCTGGGTTTTCCATTTTAAAAAAAGGCAGAAAATATAGTTTGAAAAGTAAACAAGCCTTAGTGGGATCAAAGCATTAACCATTCTCTGTGTCTCTTCAATTACTACTAATCTGTGAGCTGCTGCAGTTCACAGAAAAAAATCATGATTCCCTGCTTTGGGAGGCATTGCCTGTATGTTGCAATGTTTAAAAACAGTCTTATATACACAAAAACCACAAGATTATGAATTCCTCATTATTCAACCAATGAGGAATAACAGAAAGGATTCACGTTACATGATAGAAACACAAGAGGCCCAAATTACGGTCAAAAATAGCAAGGACTGAGCGCTTTACCCTCAGATTTCTTCTTGAATGACCTTTTGGGTAAAATGAAGAGAATGTCCCGCTACCTCTTAGAAAATAAGACTGTTTTACTATACCTTCAAGGAATAATTGTCCAGAAATTCCAAAATGCAATAAAATTTCTTAAAGAAAAATGTGATGCTTTCAGCTATAATCTAGAGCTAGAGTGAGAATAAATAATTTTTAACATTTGGAATGCTGCATGAAGTTTCTGACTTCAGAAGTGGAAAATTTGGTCAGGATTAGCATAGAATCAACTCTGAATATACAAAACATGAAACAAATTGCTTTCATTCCTGTATCTTTAAATTTGATTAAATACAAAAAACAAATGTAACTTTATTTGAACTCAGATATAACATAGCAGACAATTGTGTCAGCTATGTAAAAATGTGTCAATCTAGGCATCTTAACATTCTTAGCATACCTAACACATTTTTTGTTTAGTTGCAGATCAGTATTATGGAAGTAGGAACAAAAGCATTCAGGTTTATCATATTTTATGGTGTACCGCTTTTCTTTACAGGTTATTCACAAAGCGCAAGAAGAAATCAGGATCCTGGACCTAAGAATGATACGCTTAAATTGCCTTTTGAAAGTAGTATTGTTGCTGTGTTATTTTGGAGAAAATGTAATTCTTGTTCCAAGGAATAAAGCTGTTTTTGGAATCACTATCCTAATATTTCAGCGCAGATAGATTTTTTTTTTCCCTAGAAAAACTGGTTCTACCACAGAGGTATTTATTGCAGGACTTAATCTATAATCAGTTTAAATGGAGAAAAGTTGTTTGTCTATAATATTAGACATTCTTGTATTTGAACACTAGTTAAATAGCCAAATTAGTTTATTTTCATTTATCAGAGGAAAAGGCATGTGAGAAGCAAACAGCACACTCTGGTTATATTAATCTCCTATATAGTAATGCAGACAACACTGACGAGTTCCAAAAATATAGAGTTCTTCTCAGTGTTCAAAAAGTCATGATTAGATCATTTGAACTCAGTGAAGTTCAAAGGCAAAAATGACCTAACTGTACCATCAGAAACATCAGGAGATCCAATCATTGTGTGGCAAGGACAGATTCTTTTCACCTCTGGGATACATTAAAGGCAATTTCCAGCTGGAAGAACTCAAAGGAGCTAGGATAAACAAGTAGGTTCTGAAAGCTCTGTTTGGAAGCTGTTCCTGTGATGCAGTTTCTTTTCCATAGGTCTGAAAATCACAATAGACAATATCATCAATACATCATTACTTGTTATTTAATGCCTGTCTTTATGTGCTCACATACTGATAGAAGAATTTCAAGGTCCAAATTTTGTGGAAACATCCTGGTTGATTAGTTCTTACTTCATCATTGGTTGATCATCACTTACTTCCCAAAAAGGAAGAATTCAAACACCCTTATCATTAATTTTTTAATTAATTAATTATCAAATATTAATAGTTGCTTTTTAATGTTCTTTACACAATTATGCTCAGTGTCATACTTTTGTTGAATGATCTTTTGATGCTGCTTCCTGTTAGATGATGCATATTCCTTCAACAGCTCTAATTATACAAAATGGCAGGACTTTGGGGGGCCTCAGTCTCACCCAAAGATATGGATTCAACAGCTTAGACTAAATGTCAACTGTTCCTTCAGGCTACTACTTCTGCCAATCTTTGTGCCTGGTATTTATTTTTCTTTTGTGTTTACACTACAGGGCTCTATGAAAACTATCCAACCAATGCAGAACCAGAATGCTGTGATGTCAGATGGGGACTATTATCAGATCATCAACCCAAAGGGACTATAAAAACAAGTGGCTCAACAATGTGTCACAGGACATCGCTCACAGTTTCATCAGCATCAAGACTGTGTAACAGCAGACTTAAACTGTGTGTTCTTGTATTAATTCTCTTACATACAGTACTTACAGTCTCAGCAGCACAGAACTCAACAGGACTGGGCTTTGGAAGCATAACAACTTTGGAAGATAATTCAACCAATGAGGAATAACAGAAAGGATTCATCTTACATGATAGAAACACAAGAGGCCCAAATTACTACAGTCAAAAATAGCAAGGACTGAGCGCTTTACCCTCAGATTTCTTCTTGAATGACCTTTTGGGTAAAATGAAGAGAATGGGCCGCTACCTAAACAACAAGGACACACAAACACAGCTTTTTATTGACTAAAAGGCTGTTTGGTGACTTAACTTTCTCACACCATTTTATACACTGTGTTTTAATGTTTGGAGTTTCTTTTTGTTTGTTTGTTTGTTTTTTGCACTTGTTAATACAGGATTTTATTTTTGGGACAGTTTCTCAAAGCTAAATTAAGTCTTTTCTCTGTCGATATATTTCTAGTCATTGTGTGTGTTCATCTGATAGTTCTGTCTTTTATGTCCTGTCAGTTTCTATTAGAGGAATGACTGCTATGATTTCATGACATAGCAAAAAAAGAAAAAAAAAAAAAAAAAAAAAAAAAAAAAAAAAAAAAAAAAA